>JAPYYQ010000388.1:0-96404 GCA_030522585.1 Anagyrus pseudococci
TCAGCATATAAGTTGAAAAGTTTGCCTTCATTTCCATTGTGATTTACAAACTAGTTTTTTTGAATTGTACAAGTTGCCGCTCAGCAGGTTCTACTTGAATGCCGTATGGAGCGCTGGCGGCGTACAGTCATGGACTACGTGCAATAGCACTCACTTAAAACAACCCTGCTGCACCGGCATTGCATGGTGTGGAGTTAGTCGCTGCCGGCGCCGAAAGAGCCGTCGCGGCATAATGATCGCGTGCCGCCGAGCACTGAGCTGTTATTTTCGCGTCCGGCCCACCTCGGCCGCCAATCACTCGCCGAGGCCGTTTTCGTCTTGTCGCCAAGCTCGCTTCTCTCTTTTTCCTTGTGTGTGCCACAACATGGCCGACGAGATTTTTCACGCCGATGCTTTTTTATTCTTAAGAAATGGGCTTATTGCATCAGACGAGCGTTAATCGAACCGAATAGCCTATTGACTGATAAGAGCTAAATGTTTGATCATGCGAGATCAGTTGGGTGATTATCGAGATTAAAGTTTTTATAAACTCCTGAGTTCCGCGAGTTTATATTTTGCTGAAATATTTCAACACACTCTCTCTCTCTTGGATTTACCAAAATCGTTTTTAAAAATCTCTGAAATTTTCTTGTCGCGACGAAGCATGTCGAACCTGAATGGCTGGGAGGTAAAACTTATCGATTGTTACTCGCGAGTTAGCTTAGCTTCTTACCTCCTCTGCCACTTTTACCAACTTTGGCGACTTGCTCTCGTCTTTAGACGTTAAACGCGTCGTTGAGAATGAAAAAGAGAGAAAGAGCCAGCAGGCTAGCTCCGTTACAGTCGCGTGAAAGAGGCTCAGGTGTTGTCGGGGCCTACGCGCATTTCCAGCCGAGGCCACTTTGCTTCTCTCTCTCTCTCTCTCTCTCTCTCTCTCTCTCTCTCTCTCGCTCTTTCTCTGTTACTTGGGTAAATCTTGGTATAAAGCGGAAACGCGCCTACGGGCAAGTTGTACAAGTCGGAGGCAAGTCGGCCTATTATGCGCAGCTACTACTCCGGAATTTGATGAGGCTTCCGGGCTGACGCGCCCGCGGATCGCAAGTTTGCGCCAAGTTTCAACTCGCCTCCGGGAGCGCCTGGGAGAAAGAAAAGAAGCTTGTTTAAAGGGGGAAGGGGGTTCGCGAGGCGAGCGGTTCTCGGGGAGGAGCTATAGAAGGGCCAGTTGCAGAATATAGACTGCGAAAAATGGTAATGAATTGAAGATTCGTGCGTACGTGGGAAATTGTACGTTGAAATTGTGTGGATTATTTTAGTTGACCTGGATTGTAATGATATTGTTGCTGTTGTTGCTTTACTAGGACGTTGTTTCTACGTTATTTACGAAAATTTGAATTTCTCTTCTTAGATTACTGCAAGTATTATTCAGTTTATTATCCTGGGATTTCGTAATAAATCAAATGCACGGGCAAAATATGAAAATGATAATTTCGAAATGTAATATTTATTTAGGCAAAGCAGCGCGCTAATGTAAGCGACGTACAACTTGGTTTCTCCTGACTTCACAGTTTCACGCACTTTCCGAGTGGCTCCGGGAAAAGAGGGGACTAGGGGTAGAGAGGCAGAGGGGGGGTCGGCAGGCACGGAAGCGCAATTAAATTTCAAGTAATTAAAACTAGCTCTCTTGACAAGGGCTTGCCGGGGTGAGGGGAAGAGGGAGGGTTAAGACTTTGCACGAGTCTTATAATATACCAGTTATCTGATTAAATTTTTCGAGCGCCTGAATAATTATTATGCGCCGCCAAGCTTAATGCGCGAGAGAAAGAGAGAGCTTTGCTTTTTTGCCCTTGCGAGTTTTTGTTTTCCTTATGAAAAACTACACGTTACGAGCACGGCGAAGGTAAAATTTTGAAAAAATTGTAAATAGAATATCGAACGAGCTAGCACCGTTACGATTGCGATAACGTTGTTTTTTTATAAATACGCTCACCTGATTACACGATATATTAGTAATTGTTTGACGTTTATTATCGGACGCGAAAGACAAGGTTTCCACATAATCGAATTGTCAGTTGGAGCATAAAAAAAATTAAAAACATGTCCGACCACTTACGTAAGTTATCTACTTACAGTCAATGGAATAAAAAAAAAAAAAAGAAAACAATTGAAATTAAACGGATCTGGTGTGTACCCACGTCTCGAAACGCAAGTATTTTTCCTTTGATGCGTGTCCCTCCCCCGAAGAGAAGAAAAAAGCCCGCGAATCAAGAGAAGACCTTGAGCGAGAGAAAGAGAGAAAGTGGCGGCGGGGGAGGGGCGAAGCGGATAGAAGAGGGAAAGGAGGCAGAGAGTGACGAAGAAAACGTTGATCCATGTCAGGCCGCGACAAGGGAATCAAGTGTGTCTTGTTGGCTCGCTCGGTCGGGAGCGCTCTTCCCCCCTCAGCTCGGAGCTGAAATCGGCGGAAAGAAGATATCTTCATCCGTATCAATTACTCAGAGCGATTAGATGGACGGAGATACTGGACGGTCCACGCGACAGTCGTCGCCGACGCAGCCGCGTATCTTGCCGCGAGGTGGAGACAAGCTTGAAAACAGAGAGAGAGAGAGAGAAGAAAGGGGTACGGCAAAGCCCACAAGACTGGAGGAGGAGGAGGAGGAGGAGCGGTGATTGACAGCGACGCACCGCTCGCGCTGAGGCCCTGATCCTTGAGTGAACGCTGTCACTCGGCAGATAAGCCGTTGCTCCACGCTCATCCCTCCCGTCTCGAATATCTTAATGAGAACGAATCAAGCGCAGGCCTCTCTTTCTCGTATAGACCTCGTCGTCGCCTCGGGCATCGTACTCAGCCCCCCCCCACCCTGTCTTGAGCTTTGTCGGGTCGTAGGATAGCCTGGTCTAGGCCAAGTCCCTGCTCTGCCAATTAGGCTGGAACACACTGCTGGTGGTGGTCCACAGGCTTCCGCCCTCCCTACGTCATTTTCATTTTTTCCCGGGCCGATTAAGCTCGTGATGTATGGGCTCTCGCGCGTACAAGCGAGAGAAAGAGAGAGAAAGAGCCGCTTCCTTGTTTTTATCGCTGCGGCCCACGCGCGCTCGAACGAGGCCTCGGGCGTCGCTTTAATTGTGGATTTATCTTTGCGTATCGCCGTCCGTAAGATGGACCACCGGGAGTTCTTCTTTAGATTGTCTGTCGCTCTCGCCCCGAACTTGCTAGCTCTCTCTCTTGTAGTATACGCACGCACATAAAGCATTGTTACGTTCGAAAGAAAGAGAGCTCATTTATCCCTCTGTACGGATTGGCCCTGTGAATATTCTTTTAATTTGAATCAGCAAAGTGCGAACGAGAACGGCTGTGTATCGAGTGATGATATATATATATGCGCGCATGTATACGTTACAGAAGCTCCAACCGATCTAAAGCGGCCGAGTCGATAATAACAATCGGGCCGGCTTAAAAGCGTGTACAGGTGCGTAACGGGGGATCAAGCTCTGCATAAGAGAACATTCAAACGCGAGAGAGGGAGAATGAAAAGTACAGGTAAATGAAGAATGCGCACGAGAGGGAGAGAGAGAGAGAGAGAGGCAAAGGCGGATCCGGAGATAGGCGGCAATGCCGAAAGGGAGCAAATCATTAAAATCAGAGGAGTCGGCGCGCGTTAAAGGCGAGTGAAAGAAGCTGGGGGAGGCAGGGAGAGGTGGAGGCCCCGAAGGGATTGTCTTTCACTAATGTCACCTGCAAGCAAAAAGGCCGGCCGCCGACGCCACACACGCATTATATACATAAAAAGAAAGCTGAGAGAGAAGTTGCTGCTGCTGCTCCGGCTCGGCGTGTATAGAGCTGCGCGATCTCTCGTACGGAGCGCGTATAGCGGAAGAATGAGAGGAGGAAAGACGAAGTAGAAGGCGCGGGAGTGAGAGGACGAGAGGGAACGCATACGGATACCTATATAGGCGCGCGAGTCGAAAAGGAGGCCTTTAAGGAGACGCGGGACATGTACGACGCGCCGTAATCTTGTCGATCAAACAATTAACAATGCCGCTCTCTCCGTCGCTCTCTCTCTCTCTCTCTCTCTCTCTCTCTCTCTCTCTCTCTCTCTCTCTCTCTCTGGCAAAACGGAAAAAAGAAGTCGAGATCGCGTCGCCTTACTCGTCTCCCCTCCTCCTCTTCTTTCCTCCCACCGGGAGCGGGCTTTAAAGAAGGCAAAAAGAGCAGAGAAGGGGGAGAGGGAATACAACGCCAAGATTATCCAGCGAGGATGAAACGGAGAAAGCCGACGGTATGTGTGTATGCGCGTGTGTGTGCATCTCTCTCTCTCTCTCTCTCTCTCTCTTGAACGAGGAGTGGCCAACGGTGGAGGTCTCCCTTGACAAACGTCTCCTTCTCGCAGTGTCACTCGTTAATTATCCGTTAATTAGTAGCCCTTTCCCCCCGCTCCCCCTCGCCCCTTCGCATCCCCCTATCCTCGGAGGGTTTTAATCGTTGCCGGAGAAGGAACGGCCGGTTTTCGCGAGATCGACTGTACGCGAATAAGAATGCTCCTATCTCGGGATCGATTCTCGTCGGATGTATATGCCATGCGCGCTCCGATTCTCAACGTAGTTTCCGACCTGCTGCTTCACTACCGCCTTCGCTGCCTGTTTTGTTTGCTTATGCTAAATAGATTACTCGAGAGACGTTAGGTATATCTTATACGTGCAATTGCTGGCTGATTTTTGGGAATTTTTTTTTTTTATTCTCGTTGCTCCGAATTATTGCCGTTGGGTAAGCATTTTACGTTGATACAGCTAAAACAACAAGATACCAGAATATCGAGTACACCACAGAAAAAAGAGTATCCTTGCCGACAATTCGCAGATGTTATTGACAGTCTCGGACGCGTGACGCTGACATTGGTCCGAGCAGTCCGAAAAGACAGAGAAATAACCAGAGGATTAATATCTCGCTTTTGGTTTAAACACGCAGCGTCAAAGCCGCATGCCGCGTGCGTGGTCTCGGACAAGCCGTCCGCTCTTTATCACCCGCATCCTATATATAAACGCGTGTCTATATACTTTTCCTGCGCGCCGGAAAAATCCTACTCGTCGCGTCAATCCCGCGAGGCGCTCGGTACGAAGGACATCGGCGCGGCGCTCGATGCAAAGCGCGACTCTTACAGCCAAGCAAGTGAGCGAGCGAAAGAGAGAGATAGAGAGAGAGACAGAAAGAGAAAGACTGAGCGGTGAAGATGGAGGCCGGCAGATAATAGAGCGGGAGAGGCAAAGAAGCTGCGGCCGACTCATAGCAGCCTGCTCTCTCTCTCTCTCTCTCTCTCTCTCTCTCTCTCTCTCTCTCTCTCTCCCTGGGTCCCTGATGTATTTATAAGAAGGGAGGGATTTGCATGGGTAGGGACGTGAGCGTTGCGTAGATGGGGCCGATAGGGCCCCCGTTGCTCCGAGCGCACCGGCGGCGGCGGCGGCTCGCCGATTCAAAGGCCATCCCTTTGTGCCCATTATATGCGAGAGCTCTAGACCGTCCTCTACCGCGACTGCTGCCCTTCCCTTCGTGGAAACGCAAAGGGCCCCGGCGCCCGTCTACCTGCCGCGACGCGTTCGATCGCTTCTATCTTTGGTAGGAGGGAGCGGGTGCTCGATACGCGAAGACGCGAGCTTGATTGGCGTTGACTTATGAAGCGACGGAGCGAGAAACGCGTGAGAAGAGAGCGAGCGCCTCTCGGCGAAGTGCTCTCGGATGGCTCGCTTGACGAATTTGTCCCGGGGACACGCGTTGCCCAGGCGGCTTACAAGCCTTTTAAGCGAAACCTTCGCCGATTGAAAGATATTTTCGACTGACACACACACACACGCCCCGCGCCTTCACCTCTGCCTTCGTACGCTTGGGAATTCAGAAAATTTCCGCTATATGTGTATATACGCTATGGCTTGGAGAGCTCGTGTAATTGCTTAGCGCGCGAGCGGGTGGACTAAGAGAATCGAGCTCGTTTGATTGATCCACTCTGTGTGTGCGTGTGTAAGGCGAACATGCTAATTGTCAGCTGCTGCTGCAATTTACGGCGGAATAATTTCGAGGGAGAAGGCATGGGTTAAGATAGCGGCGATGACGAAGCGAGTCTCTCGTTATTCGTGTAACCCGGGGAATAAAGCCTCCGGTAAAATCGTAGAAAGCCACAAGCGTACTTTCTCACCGTGGCTCACGGCAATCGTCTCAATGGGACCACCCTCGGTCAACCAAAAAACAAACAAACAAACAAATAAAAGCGCAGGGACCACCGCGAGGTGCGAATCGTCAGGCGCCCTCTTTCCACACGGCACACACTCGCGATGCCTGATTTAATGCCGCGCACGTGCTATTCAATGGAGCCCAGGACAATAAGACGTTGCTTATCGCGCCGAGGCATCTAGCGCGTCGCCGAAACGCCCGTCACACGGACGATCGTGACGAGGCTGCTTCTGCACGTATACCTGACGCGAATGCGTTCGCGTTTATCTGGATGTTAATGATACCGGGGGATATACCTTGGAGCCCCGTTGGAATTTTCTCACGCCAGGTCTACCGAGTATTACGAATGATCTTGGGCTTCGGAATTATTGACGTGTGTTTTTTTAATAATTATGACAATGTTTTTCTTTTCTTTATATTCTGTGCATCGTGTTATCAGTGAATTATGTAAATTATCATCGGCATTGAAATGCTTGATAAAACATGATAACGCGTTTCAGTGGCGCAACTTTTAAGATTATTTTGCAACGAAAGAACATTCGCCGCGATGGCTTTATTATATTCTAAAATATTTTTAAGTCTCGAATTGTTTGCTTGAGAATTTAAAACAATACATGTTGATTCTGTTCCATTCGAAGAATAACTTTGTATTTGTGTCAATCTTAATTTTAAGCTCAGGTGCAGGAGCTGAAATCAATACTTTCATGACGACTTCTTATTTAAAAAAAAAACCGAATCATCGACAACATAAAAATTTAAGATTATACCAAATATAAAACATCTCCTTGATAGCATAAAATATCCGAGCGAATTAGCTTAATCCGATCGCATACGTTTAATTTGTATACGCAGAGCTTGCAAAGAGCGCAAGCTCTGAAGCTTCTCGAGCCATAAGCGTATTTATTTAGTCCCGAGAGGGGGGGGGGGTAAAGCGCTAATCCATTTAACATTTTTCGCTCGGCAACCAAACGTGTTATTATGAAAAGCGATGGCAGTCTGGCTAGGGAGTGTGAGAGAGAAGCTCTGCGTGCGCTAAGCTGAAAAAGCTCTCGGCGAATCGTTAAACGCAATAATCAAAACTTATGGCGGGGCCACCGGCACACGTGTCGCGAATTTCGTGAGGCCAGGACAAAACGGAAGTCCGTGCTCCGGTGAGGCAGGGTAACGATAGGTGGGGGAGAGAGAGAGAGAGACCGTGAGAAAAGTGAGGAGGCACGTGTAAGTTGGCCGCGAATTCCCCGGGGAGCCAATCAAGCGTAGTGGATGCCAAGGGGCGACATAGACACACACGCGTACAGACGAAAATAAGGCACTAATCGCGTGGTTTACGACTTTTACGCTCGTCGACACTCCCGCGTGACGACGCGCGGGACATTCGTGAGCAGCGAGAAAGTTCGATTAAGCGCAAGGGAGACTTTGATTTACGAGAGCTTCAGTGATATCAGTGCTCGTTTTTCGGGTGAAACACAATGCTCCTTATATGTCACTGTATATCATCTGCGCCTTTATCGTATACCGTAGACTCCGACGTTGTACCAGAAAACCCCTTAAAACTCTATGCGAACCTCGACATCCTCGTCGCTCGCTAATCGTCAAGCTAACGATCCTAATGACTCGCCGATAAGCTCGTTCTCGCACGTAGTAGTATCGCATACGCCGGGGCGGAATACAAAGTCCCTTCAGACGACCCCCTTACAGCCGAAGGAAAGAGAGGCATTTGTATGAGCCTCTGTGTGCCGATATATTCCCAGTGCGTATCGAGCAGCCGACAATTAGCCTAGAGGCTCTCTCGCGGGCTTCCGCGAAAGGCGCGCGACGCGGCCCGCATGTCGGCCGCTAATGCCAGCTCCAACTGAATTAACCGGCCCCGCGTCTGCTGCGTTTCCGCTTCGTCGCGACGCTGACCGTTGATCGACCCTGGCGATTAATTCCTAAACTAATTGCCGGGCTTGGGTAATCGAGTCTTTTTCCGAAGGCGCCGTATTTGCGCGTGTGAAAGTCGAGCTTTTTACATATTCCGATTTATCATCGCGACGAAGTATATCAAGTTGAACGCAACGAATGAGCAGCGAGCAAGAGCTGTCCATTTATCCCCAAATCCTTTTTCTGCCGTTGCTCGCATAGCCAATGGTACCGGCGTCTTTCCTCCCAGCGGGCCGTATCCAATTACCCAAAATCTTCGTACGCTTGAATTTTTCGCTCTCCTTTAATTTCCCATCTCTCCTTCGCGATTGCCTCGCTCAGCCTTCCACAGATCATCTCTGCTCCTTTTTCTCCCGTCTCTCTTTCCCTCTCTCTCTCTCTCTCTCTCTCTTTCAAAATGTACACTCCCATCCTCGACTCTACTTTTTCTTTCTTTTTCTCTCTCGCGCTCAAGAGAGAGAACGAGCCGAAGGGGAGAGAGAGAGGGCATGAGAGCACACGCATACCGTCGTTCACTCTAATTTGAATGTAACAACGTTCCGTTCGGCCGCAACCCGATACCATCTCCGACTCTTGTGGACCGCGCGCGCCGGCAAAGCGAGAATCGCCGGGGACAGAGAGAAAACGCGTCCCCCCTCTCCCTCTCTATAAAGCCCAAAACGAATTCGATCTGTAGAGAGCGAGAGGCAGAGAAAGAGAGAAAGAAAGAGTTGCAGAGTCGCATCGCGGGAGAACTGCATCAGCGGGAAATAACGCAAGCGCGCACGCTGCCGAGAGAGGGAGAGTGGATGCTGCCGCGGGACAAAGGGAATATTATTATTGGAGCGGCTAAGCCGTGAAGGGCTGTACGAGCCGCTCGTTCCTTTGAAGTGACTCGCGCTTGCCGATCGCTGCGCCTCTCTCTCTCTTTCCCCTCGGCGCTTGCAGATCTCGCCACACGGCGTGTCTCCCCGTCATCGCCGAGAAAAATGCGCGCGGCCGCGATCGACTACCGGTCCCCGCGTGCTCGTTTCTGCTCTCTCTCTCTCTCTCTCCCCCGTCCGCCGCCCCCCACTCGTTTAAGTCTCTGCCGATCTGCATGTCGTCGAGCTCAACCGGCAGCTCTCTTTCGCTCCTGTTTTGCACGTCAGAATTGTCGATTGTTTCGCCTGACTCTCTGCCAATGCCCGGGCCCTCTCTCTCCTTCCCTGAGACATCTCGCGGGATTAAAACTCCCCGCGCAATCCCCCTTTCCTTTAGTCGTCGGACTCGACTCCGTTGACTGGTTTCGGATATACATGAAATTCGCGGATATATATTGGCAAAAGCGCGCGTGGATCTTTTTTTTTGCGCATACCTATACATAGCCTTCGCGAATTAAACCTGCCTGTCTCTCGATCGTCGTTCGATCGATCGTCGGCGTGGGGGCCGCTCCGTGTTAATTTAATCGCGAGTGGGGCCTTTTAGCACTTGGCGCGAGCGCGAGGAGAGGCTCATTAGCGATCCCGGGGCCGTCTCCTAGCCGTCGCGACCTATCGATCACCGGGCTGTCCGGTGCGTCCGGACGAGCCATACGCGAGCGCACCGCCAAGTAGTAACAGGCGATTCTCGCGCGAGGCTCTGTTGTTTACGGAACGAGTGTACACGTATGCCGATGCCCGCGGAGAGACGAGAAGGGAGGGAGAGGGTGACCGGCACGTCTGGAGAGTGTCCGATTACGCATGCGAGACGTTCGCGGTAGCCTGTCTGAATCCGCAAGCTGCGCAGCGTCCGCAGACGTCTGGGGCGCGGTCGGGCAAGGACGACTCCTCGTCTCTCGGTGCAGCTCGTGCCAATTCGCTATAAATAGCCCGTACGCAGCGCCGGGGCTAATCGATGCGCTGGGAAAACGAGGCTCACGTACGTTCTCTTCCCCTGCCCCCCCCCCACTCCTTCTCGAGGTAATTGGTACCGGTGATGGCCTGCGAGATTAACACCTACGCGACCCGACTACCTATTCGACTACCTCCTTTTTTTCTGCAGAATTCGTCGGGGTGTGGATGCTAGTTACGTAATGATGATTCTACATTGTCAGGGATATGGATCGGCGGAGATTGTTGGCTTGTTTGAAACTAGATATAGAACGAGAGGAGGGGATGGGCGGAAAAAGGTTTTAAAAATCGTATAACTCCTTATCAGTCTCGACGTCGAACCAGTGCAACGGTTTATCGGGAAGGGTGTGCGCGTCAGGGAGGGTGGGACGAAAAGTAAAGAGTCCGGAGATCGGACTTTTGTCAAAATAAAAGTTTTGTCTATCGCATGGACAAGGTAATTACCACGTCTGTTAGGCTGAATTTTTGCGGTCGCGCGACAACGACAAAGACGTCTAGCTCGACACTGGTTTTCGGGGCGTTCGAATACTCTGGTCTATAAATCGACGAGCCGAGGGAGGGAGACGAAGTAAAAGGATAAAAAAAAGGACTCGCTGCGCTTGTTCCGTTACAATCCTGAGCGGAGAGAAAGAGTGAGAGGGAGACCAACCACTTTTGCTAGAGTCGACTTTGTTATATTACGCTCGATTTCGTTGTTTCTCTGCTAGCTCTCGTTTATTCCGGATAAAAGTACAGCAGCTCGACCTTTGATCTCATCCCTCGCTGAAGCTCTTTTTTTATCTCCCGTTACTCCTCTTTCCGTGACCCTTTGATTGAACTCAAACTTCATGCATACACGTAGCTGCGCACTCGTTGCTCCCATTGTATGGACAGCTTTATTTTGCAGATTAATCTGAAAATTTTATTTCTATTCGTCGATAAATTTTATACTTACTCAAGAGATGGTTTATTCTTAATTAAAAGTATGATATCATGTTTGTTTATTTGTAACATATTTTTTCGACGTTATACCTTATTACTTGTAAAAAATTTGTCTACGACGAAAAACAGAATAGAAAGACGAAATTTTATATATTTATTTTTCAGTATCAACGACCTCCGAAATGCCAAGGAGGTCAAGAGAGTACATTGGTAACGGTGCTGCCAGGATTGCAGAAACACAATGCCCGAACGACTGCGGATCAATGAGGTAAAAAAATATTTTTAAAAAAGGCGGAGCAACATGAATATTTTGAAGAAGAGAGAGAGAGAGAGAAAAAAAAGGTAGAGTACTTTGTCAATCTACCTTTACGTCTCGGCGGGTGTCTATAACCGATGAATATCTTGGCGCGCCCCGCTGCCCCGAGAGCGAGATCGGCTCTCCCTCCGTACATTAATCGCCGATACGCATCTCGTCGCTTTCTCTCTCTCTTTACCGAGTGTACCTCCGAGGAAGTCTCTATCTGGCGCTCTCGGGATTCCTCTCGGCATGATACTCTCCGTTCAAATGTGAGAACATTATTAATTCGAAAGGAATGAGAAAGGTCACGCAGGTGACTTTTGACAAATAATAGCAGCCGGCGGACGATGAGTTTACATTGACGAGTGCGATCGCTCTCTCTCTCGTGCTCCTTCCTAGCTCGAAAAAATAAGAGAGAGATACGGGCGCTGACACCAAGTCCCGATGACTATCGCGAAGCGAGAAAAATCGCGTCGAAAAGTCGTGTACGATTAAGAAGTCCAAGCGCTCGTGGTCGATTCCTTCGAGGCGCGTCCGACGAAAATGTTTTATTATAAATTCGCGATGTTCCATATATATATGACGGAAAGGCAAAAGGAGGAGCGGCTTTCGGAACGAATAAGTCAGGCATAGGAGACACGGCGTAACCGATACTCGGGCTCTCTCTTTCTCTCTCTCACTCTCTTTTTTTCGTATTTAAGAGGTGTGAAGTCAATAATTGGCATCGGCAACGCGCAAATGATAAAACGACGAGTTCGAAGGAGGCGAAGAGGCGCACTGGGCAAGAGGGCCCGGAATCATTTGATACATCGTCGAAACTCGATATAGGCCATAAAGACGTTTTACGTGCGCCAGTGAAACGAATCACCTTCGCCGATATATGCTGGAATAAAAAAGAAAGTGGGAAAAAAAACACCACAAAATAAAGGCCCGCTGCACACTCTATCTCACGAGGATAATGTTACCGCGTACGACGAGCCGTAAATCGTCGGCGAGCGGACCGAAGATGACATTCCGGATCGAATTGAAATGCTCGGCCGAAGATTCTCTTCGCGTCGCGATTCGAAAATGAATTTTTTTTTTTGGCGTCCACCTGCCCCCAGCGTGGAAATAACAGCCACTTAATATTTGCGCCCAAATCGTATTCGTATATAATTGCACGCGCGGCAAAATCGCAGCGAATTTTGAACGATTTCGGCAGGAAAATTAACCGGCAAACGCGATATATTTCAGTCGATGAAGCAGCGAGATCGCATGAATTTAAAAGCCGGAAGAAATCTTCGGACGGGAGGGAGGGAGGATCGAGAAAGTGCATCGTTTACTCGGCAACGAACGGCGCGTACATTTGTTTCAGGGGCTGGACACGGCACTCCGGCTCTGGCCGTTTCACCGTCACGCCACATTTGCCGCGAAGAAGTGCCGTCGTGTGCTTAGGAGCCCGGGCTCTTTTCGGATCTTTTGCACTTCCGCCTTTTCCCGAGATCTACGCCGAGAACTCTCGCTGCTGCCCCCGAATCTCGCGGAAGTAGGCAAATTTGTTTTCGGCACGATCGTATTTTAAAAAACGCGCTCATTGCACCCCAGCCCCAAGTGCGTCTTTTGCGGCTATAAGGTAATTTATCGGCGAGAGTTATGGCTGGATGCGAATTGTTGTTTTTTTTTAAGGGGAAAAAATAAAGAATCTTGAATTCGCTTCGTCGATGAATCTTTAGTTAAATAGAGCTTGCTCGGCGACAAAATATGAGCAATATTGATTTATTAGGGCAACTTTGATCGAATTGAAACATTACTATTAAAGGCACTTGTAAAAAGCCATGAAATATATAGTCGCCTCTCTCAACTTTTGCCAACAAGTGCTCTTTTGCCGTTCCAAGTTACGATACCCTAAAACGAGCCATACCGCGGCAGAGAGAGAGAGAGAGAGAGAGAGAGCGAGAAAGCCATCCGGCACATCTCTTCTGGGAAAAAGGCATCGGTAAAACGGAGACGAATCGTATATACAGGGGACGAGAGAGCGACTCTACTCCGGCATCAAACTCGTAAAATTCCGGCGGAGCATCTGGACGAGCTCGTTGGTCCCCTTCGCGAAAATCCTCCGAGACGTTGCGGGCGGCCGGCTTTACGAGCGCATCAGGTCGGATTTATGCTTACTTAAGAAATCACTAGTCCACGTAGCCTGACCCCAAGCGGGTTATGGCGCGCGCGCGTCCTCGGATATCATCTCGGAGCTTGACGCGCGCTTCTCGCGATGGCCTCCCCCCCTTTCTTGCTTTCGCCTCTACCTACTTGTGCCCAGGGTCATTGTCGTTTGACCGTCGACTGCGTGAACTTGATGCGCCAACGCCTCGGGGATCTTTAGTGGCTCGTTTGACGCACTTGGTTGACGCTCAATCTGGTTATGGAGGTTTGAGAGTATCAAGGAGTCTTGCGAGGTCGGAATCACTGCTTTCACTGATGATCGGAACTTTTGAATAAAGCTTCTTAAAAACGAATCGAAATCAAAGTTGGAAAAACAGAGTATATTCTATTTACGATTTACTAATGCGAGTAGTTCATTGAGAATCAAAATTCATTTTCTTTGCGGGCCCTCCGTTACAAAGTCATTTTTTCAAGCCAGAACAAAGTTTGTTAATTCATACACGAAGCTAAATAAAAATTCTGTTTCGATTAAAAAGATTCGAGAAATTTTTGTTTTCTCAAATATTTATTCGTCGAATCAATGAAATTTGATTCCGAGTATAGCCATTAGCTTTGATCGCATCTCGCGGGCGGTCTAATGGCCGCGCGGCTGAAGCTTTTCCCAGTCTCTACTTTCCTCGCTCGATTTTCGTATACGATTTTACGCCCGGCTCTCTTTCCTGCAGCCCGGAGATACACGCCCGGGCTACGAGCGTGACTCTTACTGATAATACTAATTCCGCGGCCGCCGAGCTGAATCGTCGACTTTTCCTCCTACCAACTGCCTCCCCTTCTCTCTCTCTCTCTCTTTCTCGGCTGCTTTGCGATACTCGGCTTCGCTCTCTAGCCGAGCACGCGCGATATAACGCGCTTAATCGCGCCGCTCGTTTAACTTTGCCTCTCGCCCTTTCTCTCTCTCTCGGACAAACTTATTTACCAAAATATCGCGTTGATAATTAGAAGGGACGAAATTAATCGGCTACTCTGCTCCATCGCCCTTTGTTTCAGCTTCGTTCAAGTATATTGACGCGTGCCCGGACGGTCTTGTTTGTTGAGACTTTTTTAGGCAATTTTATCGGTTGGCTAATTTTAAAAACATCGCGATAGCTTTTTACGAAACTCGAGAAAAACACGATCCACTAATATAATTACAATACTAATAAAATCACCCAGAATTTCGATCTAACGGCAGGATTTTAAAGCCGAGAACAAAAAGAAAATTCGAACGATACGGGGCGCACGGAGTTTTGCCAGGATCACGGTACACATCCCAGTCTACCTCGACGAAATCGGCTCTCGCGCGTCGCGGTCATTAATTCCCAGCGCGTAAAAATCAATGAACGGCCTATAAACAACCTGGGCGCGCATCCTTCTCTCTCTCTCTACGAGCGCGAGTGCGCGCGCGGCGGCCGCAGGCGCAACTGCTCCTGCTGCCCTCGCCCATTTTCCAATTCGCAATTGCGATTCGCCTTTTTAATTATAACGAACACAATGGCCAGAGCGACCCGAGTCTCCAGCGAGGGGATGGCCGAGAGAGAGAGAGAGGAATGGCATCCGGTCAGCCTCCCCTTCCATCGCTCGCATGCACCAGCCGCCTGCCTCTCCAACGTCCGGACTCGGAATATTCCGTTTTCACGATAATTATTGTCGCGAGCTTTTTCCTCTCCCTCGTTTGCCTGACGCGCGAGCCTATATACCTACTCTCTCTCTCTCTCTCTTTTCCACGGGTACGCGTATCTGATTGCTCTGCCTCTTTTTTGCGAGTCTTCGCCACGCAGCTGTGGGTCGCTGGTGTACAGCTGGGGTGGAGTCTCTATCTTTCTCTCTCTACGAGCTTGCATTTCACCAGCCGTTCGCACAGTCGAAAAAATGCAGTCCGAATCAAATGCTGTCGCGGTCGCACACTATAGCCGCTCCCGGCGCGTTATTGAATTTATTAAGTTATTAATATCGAGCCTATTGATCGCGTTATACGCACAGGTCGTGCGGTTTTTTTTTCTCACCCACACGCGGCAAACGCAGAAACGTTTTAAAGTATCAATTTTTCTCAATCTAATGTAGATTCCATGTCGTCGGTGAAATCAAGTGAAATATTCGTAGTAGAGAATCACCTTTTATAATCATTTGATATATCCATCGTCGGCATTTACTTACTTGAATAATGGACAAAAAAACCGGAGCGAGACATATTAACGCGCACGCTGAAAGGTATAGCAAAGCGCTCGAAAGTGCGCTCGGGCGACGCAAATTTAGTTATTTAAATATAGCCTCTCCGGTGCTGCCGGAGGTATGTCGAAAAAGGCGCATTCCTCGTCGCAATTAAATCCTTTCGGCACACATTCCCGCCATTCCTTAATATCTCTCGACGCGCTTCTGCATCTCTCTCCTCCCCTCAGCTCGGCGCGCGGATTAAATAGCGCATAGCGATATCCCAGCCAGTGTCCCCGACGTCAAAATTAAACGGCCAAATTCTAATTATGGGGAATTTCATTCCGCCAACTCTAGCCCCCCGAAGCGCACATATCGGCAAAGGGAATCTCTCTCTCTCTCTCCTGCTCCGATGTAATTGCCAGGAGGATAGCACGATAAAACCTGGGCCTGCTCTTTACTCCACTTCGCCTCTCGTTTGCCTTCTCTGTCAGCTTATGGGAGCTTTCCTCCTTCTCGGGCTTACGCGCTGGCCGAGAATTAACGATGTAACGATTATGAGTGCATAATGTATAATCGCTACCGGAGCTGATACCGATCTTTACGCGACGACGAAACGCGCTTCCAGTTTCCCCGCATATCCTGTTATACGACGGAGAGATGCTTCGGCTCTAAGCTCACTCGCTCGCGTCGAGTTTTCAGCTTCGGAAAAAGGCTGTCTCGTGTGCGACACGCCGGCCTTATATCCTCGTGGCTTCAAAGAGAAGCGAGCTACTCGATTTATTTGCTTCGCCATAGTGTTTGACGCTGATCTTAGCGAATCGTCCATGTTTACTTAATTAAAACGGATCAGCGTTGAAAAGAGGAAAGAAACAAAAGGGTGGCGCGAGCGAATCGTCGATTTTCAGTAGTAACGCACTTACATAAAATATATTTTATATCTGTATAAATATATTTTTCATTTTTTTACAGGCGCAAGGACGACGTGATGGAAGTAACAATAGCCACGTTGCTTCGGCCAGGAGAGACAGGCCGGCTGCTCGCTGCAGATTTTCAACGCGAGCCTCAGCTATTCCGGCTTCAGTTTTCCACCTTCAAGGCTGATACTTTTCTTTAGCGCGCCCGATGTGCCGGTTATACACGTGAAGTATACACAACCAGGTAATCCCACGGGCTCGCCGACGCGCCGGGGACTTTCATATAGAGCTTCGCCACGGCGCAGCCTCATATATAAGGATTTATCACGGCTAAGTCCGCGCCGTATATTGCCCTGTACCGATCCCCCTCCCCCCCCCTCCTTCTGTACTTGCCCTCTATAGCAGCGCACGGATCTCGCGCGCGGCGAGTCTCGACCTTCTTTTTCTCCCTTCCCCCCCCCCCCCTCTCGGCTTTCTTGCTCCTCTCTTTTCGCTCTCTCTCTCTCTCGGTTCTTCGATATTGCGAGACAAAAATTTTAATCGAGCCGAAACTTTCCAGCGCGCGGGAGAAATACAAGGATCTCGAGCCGAGCAAAGCTTACGTCGACTTACACTTTTGGAAAAAAGTGAAAAAAAAAGATTAAACCGAGCCGGGATCTAAGTGATACGTAGAGACGCGCGGCAGCTCGGATGGCAATCACAACATATTAAACTGTCGCCGTTGAATTTCTCGATATTTTTTTTTGTTCCGCGAGCTTTGCCGCACGCGAGACAGATAACGCGTGTCGGCGAGCAGCGAACTAGGCTTTAAACTTTTTCCCTCCAAGTCTTGTTAAATCTTTCTCGCTAGATTTTTTAGTTGACTTCGGCTAATGTCTTGATTTGATACTTAGATTCGTGATGTTGGTTCAGGGGCAAGATTATCGACGTTGCGAAATTGAAATGGGAAATAGCGCGGGAAACTTATAAGCTGATTTAATCGATTGATTTATTTTTAAAATTGCGCGAAATTTAAAACGCTGTAAATTGAATTTCAAACATAAAAAAAAAACAATAAAAACTTGAATAAAAATGTAGGCTGTATGGCAAGTAAGGTAAACTATTATTTGTAAATTTTTTTTAAATAATAAAAGCTCTACAATAAATGTTGGAAATTCGCGTTGCATTTTTCATTTTGTGCGCCGGGAGGGCGGCGAGAGAGAAGAAGGGGGATCTAGGTCTCGTCTATTTTCTTTTCCGGCTCTTTCACGGATTCTTGCGTTGTTTATTTCGTATCGAATCCGGAATCCACTCGCATGACGACGTTTTCATTCCCCCCGGGGATATCACACGGACTGTTCACCTCTTTTCTCGAGCCTTACTGCACCACGAAACGCTTTTATTTCTTCTCGCGTGTGTCCCTATACACAAAACGGATCTCTCTCGCTGTTCAATTTCGCCCGTGTGTGTTTGTGTGTTTTCTCTCCGGCGTGTTGTTCAAGAATTCCGAGGAGCGGCAAATCGAATATTTCGAAAAATAGCGCAAAAAGCTTTAAATTGCTTCAATTTGCTAAAGTTGCGCGCTTTCGGGACGTAGCAACGTTGCTTGTATAACGGAATAGCAACGGATAATCTATAACGAAACGTGTTATTTGTGTATAGTTATAATATTTATGCAATTTATTTTGACAATGGCCCTCGATTGAAAATAAATTGGCAAGCAATAGATTATCGCGATAATTCAAGCTCGGAAAAGCTCGGCAGACCTTCGAAAATTGAATCGTGGGAAAAGCGCGGCTCTTCGACGTAAACAAAGTCGCGAACACCTGCAGTTTGCGGCAAAGAGCGGCCAGAGGAGAGCTGTTACTTCGAGGAAAGCCCGAGGTCGGGAAAGGACGCTGTTGCAAGTGTGAGAGGGAGAGAGCGAGCTAGCACTTCGTTACTCCTATGGTCCGAGGAGGAGAAGTTCATCTCTGAATGGCGAGAGCGGGCCGTCCATTAATCATGTTTATAGCGCGGCCCCCGCGTCGCGAGTCACTGTTGCACTCAGCTCGTGTGCACGCGCTCCTCTCTCTCTCTCTCTCGTGCCGATTGCCCTGCGGCCAAAAGAGGGAGCGAGAGAGGGAGGATATCGGCTTCCTCTATATACCAGGGATATCGGTCCGCGACTTTGCCTGCAAAAAGTGAATTTATGGCTGGAGAAGAGTTTCGTTTTGCCGCGCGCGCGCAAGCGTCCTCCAGAGAAAGAGCGCGAGTATGTGTGCGCGCGTGCGCGCGTTAAAATAGTACGCTACGGCGATAATTTCCGTAATGTAAGGGCCAGCCGCGCGTCGTGCCCCTTTTTTTCTATGCTACCTCCCTCTCTCTCTCTCTTCTGCTCTCTCGCCGGGATAGTCCCCATGCGAAGATACGTGCGCGTATTGATATTGCCAGCTTTGTGAGTTATGGCAGATGACCGTGGGCTTGGAAAAACATCTTGTTGGAGGCGGCAGCGGCGGCAAGGGGCATCGAAAAAAACGGTGATTTATATAGAGAGAGCCCAAAGGGCCTCTCGTTACTCCTGCGCGCGATCGACCTGGTCATTTCGAAAATTCGTGTACGCGGAGTAGACCTATACAAGTTTTCTTACATCTGTACATGGATCTTAAGCAGGAATTTAAGTAATTGATAAAATTTGGAAATTCGGGAAGCGAGAAATTATACGTACGTCAAAAAATTGGATCTAATGCGTCATACTAATGGCAGACAAGTAAAATTATCAGAAAAAACAAGAGAGATAAAAAGAGAGAGGGAGTAGGAGGGGGAGGGGAGAAACGTATAGGATGCCAAGGGAAAGCCAACAATAACAGCATGACATTGCTGATTCAATAAAGTATAATATCCAGGCCGAAAGGAAGAAGAGCCCCCTTGGCTGTGTGTCCTGGCTGAGCAAAGTTGCGTGGAGTATGGCAACAGAGCATCTCGCTATACGCAGCCACTGCTTTGCTAAAGCTTTAGATACACAGGGAGAGGGGGACGACGTGTACGGAAGTCGAGGAAGGACGGAAAGACGAGGAGGTCGCGCGAGACGAGAGGGGTGGGGCGATGGGAGCAGAGCGCCATTGATACCGACATAAATCACAATAGGAATTTGTATTACAGCGGAGAGAGAGAGCAGAGAATGGTGGATAGGAAATAAGGAATGTAATAAAGAAAATGGCCAAGCCAGGGACGACGACGAAAGTAGTAGTAGGAGGAGGAGGATACTGGTGGCAATGCTGGCGCTATAGACGCTGTACCTACTTTCTCAGTCCGAATCTTTAAATCCCTGAGCTTTTAGGAATGGAGCAAAAAAAAACCAAAGAAAAAACAACAACGGAGAGAGGTTTTCTGCTCTAGTTTTTCATCTTGGCTTTTTCGAGAATTAGGAGGGAAGCCCGTTAATATTGTTCTTGCTTATACTATATCTGTACCGAAATGCTTTTGCTGATTCGGCCGTTGCCGACGATGGAGCTCTCTGTTCGGATGTGCTTTTCGTGACGTTGTTTTCGATACCAGGATTTTCAGTTTGCCAATGTGAGCTCGTTCGGTTATTTATTAACGATAATGTTGTGTAACATCTAAAGTTCACTGGGCAACGCGAGAAAGAATGTGTAAGAAAGGATTAAGATAGTCGATATTTCATCTACGTTTCGATCGATTTGTTCTTGTCGTTTTGATACATTAAAACCCAGTCATCTTTTTAAACAACAAACGATAACTATACCTACAAAAATTAGCCGTATAGGTATTAAAAAAACGTCAGAAAATCGAATAATTTAAAGGACGTAAAAGACAAAGTGTGAAAAACAATGGCTAGAGAGAAGGCATATAACGAAGAAGCGGAAGCTCTCTAGTAGCACACAGCTCTCGCAAAGAGAGAGTGAGAGAGAGAGCAAATGAAAGCCGCAGGCAGTTGCCGCGGTTATAGCGCAGCCCTCCCCCTTCTCTCCATGAAAGCCCAAGCCCTGCAGCGTATACAGACATACATACACACACACAGCTGAACGCATATAGCCTAGCGCCTAAAAGGAGGTTAGGGGGCTGGATCGACGGGGGCGAGTTTCAGTGGGCGCAAGGGCGCAGAGAGGAGACGGTTTCAGCGAGTTTGGAGCAAGGAGGAGGAGGAGGGGAGGGAGAGCGGAGACTTGTAATGAGCGGGCAGACAGTTACAAATGACAGGCTGGAATGCGCGAGTGAGCTAGCGCTCTTGCGCCAGCCTTGAACCCCCAACTTCCTCTCATCCTACCCTCATTCTGCTCTCTCTCTCTCTCTCTCTCTCTCTCTCTCTCTCTCTCTCTCTCGCTCCCTGTGCGCTTCATCTCATTTTCCCTCGCTTTCGTCGCTCTAGCCGCGGCGTTTTTTGCGAGATTGCGCGTGTGCGGCTTCGACTTCTTTTTTGTTTTCTTTGCTTACTCTCTTTCTTTTGCGATATTGCCGAGAGTATAAGCTCCAGAACTTTGGAACTCTGTTTTTTTTTTTTTTCGAGGATTGCGCGTTCAACCGATGCGTTTTGTTTGTCAGGGTTGAAGAACGTTTCGGACAAATGGGAATAAACCTTGCTTTTTTACGCGGTTCCAGAGTTTGAGTCAAAATTTTGCTTCGACTCCGCGCGGTTAAAAGAATGTTAATGCTGATTTTCAAGTAAATTTGATAATGGGAAACTGAATTCCTCGTTACGTGAATATTTTCGTGAGTTTGCATTAGCTCGATAATATTATTGTCGTTGCTGCAAATAATAATTCATTTTATCAAGATTACATTTAAATCGTAAATTACAAAGCTTTTCGTACAGTTCGCTATTATTCCGCGTCAATTAAACTTTCCACCAAATTAAGTACCAACAAATATCTATATACGTTTCTACGTGCGCGCACGGGACAAAAGGTTTAAAAAGCATAATTCTACGTTTGAATGACGATAATATACTCCACACCCGGTATGTATTTGATTTTCCGATTATTCATTTGAAAAGTCACATGGCAACCAAAAGATCGAGAGGACAAGTCAGCGAAAGAGTAGAGCCCAGGCTCCCAAAAGGAATTTCGTTCCCTTGGCCTCAGCAGCAGTAGCACACGTCCCTTCCAAATGTTAGCAGGGCAGACTCCGCGAAACGATAAGGTATGCTGCTAACGATGCGAGCTCGAGTTAATGTGCGGGAAGAGGGTGGGGCTTGCTCCGCCGGCAAGACTAGTCCGCGAGCCTGCGCCGACGGCACCTTCGAGGAATTTCTGATTGCGCCCCCGGAGCACTAGTCCTTCCACTCCCCCTCTCTCTCTCTCGCTCGCTCGCGCATCCACTTCTGTCTTCCACTATGCAAATTCCAGCCTGACGTCTCGCCTCGTTCCTTTGTTTCGTCCGCCGGAAATTCAGCCGCCATCCCCCCCTTCACCCATCGGCTGCCGCCTACTCCTCGCGCCCTGGTATTTGTCATTCGAAGAAAGGGGTTGGCGCGTACGCACACGCCTCCTCTTCCTTGCTCGTCACACGGTAAAGAGACGCGAGTGTTCATTTTAAGAAGACTTGACGCTAAATTATTTTATCTCTATCTTTCTCTTTTCTTATTTCGCCGAGATTATTTTTCAAGGTTTCGCGAAAGATTTTCTCGAACGATCTCGAGAGCGTCATGTTCAACATGTTTAATTCCACGATTGAGATTTATAAAAAAAAAAAAAAAACGAGCGCTATATCCCGATAAACAGCCAACTCACTGCAAAAACTTTTTTTCACATCGTCAGCAGAGCAGGAGGTAGAGCGACTCGCAGGAGGTAGAGCGACTCTCTCAAAATCTATCGGAAGAGATAAGTTTTCCGCACAGTCGACAGAGTTGCTACAGCAAGAAGAAGAAGAAGAAGAAGAAAGGGGGGAAGAAGTAGGCGCAAATGCCTGAGCCTTGAGCATTAAAGCACGGGGGGCGGGGTGGGGGCTAAGAGCCAATAAATACATATTTACCCTGCACGTGCGGAATCAGCTGACGGGAAGGACGCTAATGCCATTAGCCCGGGAGAGCCCCTGACGGACTCTCTCTCTCTCTCTCTCTCTCTCTCTCTCTCTCGAGTGTAGCGCTGGCGAGAGAACGAGAGTAGGAGAACGCGCGCGGCTCGTCCTTCCGCCTCCTCCTCCTCCTCCTCCTCCGGCACTACGTCGCCCAGTAGTTCGTGATTTCTGCCGAGTCACGTTACAAATGACTCGCCGTGACGGGCGCGCACCTCCTTCCATCCTCGTTACCGAGGTGACATAATCGTTCGGGCGTAATGCTCTTGTGTTCCGGCGACGATATCCACGGCGCCGGCACACGGCAAGATCGATATCGCGTGTAATGATCTTGCCCGTAGCTTAATGCTGTACTTCTTTTTTTCGTTCTCTCTTTCTTATGCTACGGGGCTCTTGCGCCATCTCTCTCTCTCCCGCTTAGTAGTTTTTCTCCTTTTTTCCCTCTGCGTCTTCTGCTCGTCTTTATTCCCAATGCGTCCGGATGATGCGCACATGCTTGGAGGTCAACGAGCGTCGTGATTGATTGTCGACTGTGGGAAATGGAAAAAAAAATAACCGAAGAGCTACGGTTCATTGTCAAGCGTCATAATTTCTTTTGGCTTTTTTTTTGCCACTTATTGGTGCCGCTTCATATGAGTATCGGCGTAAACTGGTATTTTTATTCTTATTGCCGTTGAAGTTTCATTTACATCTGAAAATTTGTTCTTTCGGAACAATTGCAATCTGTCTCGTTTCATTTACACCTAATTTTAACGAGGCCGACGCTATCCGGCATTATCTACTGACGCACGCGTTTCGTCTTTTTCCTTAATAAATATCGAGCATCATAAATCATGAGGAAAAAAATTCTAATTTCCATCCATTAATTCGATAATAACAGCTCGTTTCTTTTTTCTCCGGCTCGAAAACAAATAAAACGTCCAATTAAAACCAGCCAAATCCGCCTGTCAAAAGTGGATCAGAAAAGTATCCCGGCACACGAGCGCTCGCAATGAAGCCGAGAGCGCCTAGGAGATCGCCAGTAGCCGCACGGGCACGGGTATAGGCGCTCAATTAAAAAATAATCAAAGGCAGCAGCAGGAGGACGCGCGAGTCGCGAAATAATCTCGCGTCGCCCGGGGCCCGGAGAGCAGTGGGGTGGACGGGGGGGTCGGACGGACGGTATCCGCTAATCCGGGCGCCGGCGGAAATCCCCGGGATCGGGAGCGGAGTAGACCGGGCTTGCGCTCACGCGCGCTAGAGAGAGAGAGAGCTCCCGTCATAATTTATGGCGGCATAAGAATGCGGAAGGGTGGCCCGGACGCCGTATACGCCCGGCGTTGTTTACCGTCGTATCCTCCGCGCGGGATTACGCCGCGCACTCGTCCATTAATTTATCCGCGCGTGTAATCATCGGGGCCGCGCTCCTGCCCTTTCTCCGGCCCTCGTCCCTTCTCTCATCCCGACAGCCCTGAACGGGACATATGCGCTTCAAGGCGCGAGAGCTGTCTCCTCCTACATCCAGCCTCCCCCGCAGCTCTACACCAAACATGTAGTATATTGCAGATAGCTCAGGTGCTTTTGCCTCCAAATCCGAACGGAAGGCCGGATAAGTTTCGCCTGTTTTTTCCGCCGTCAGTTTGGCCCGAAGACAGCGACAAGTGCCGAGCTTGCAAGCTTAAAGGGCCCCGCGCCAGCATGTGATTGTGAGTTGTGCTTGACGCTTTATTACGGGGAGCGCCGCGCGACCCTGGATGTGCTCTTCAGGTGAGATACAGACTCGGGATGAATGGGACAAGCCCTGGATTCCGGGCTAAGGAAAAATTGTACGCGTCACAGGGATTGGCCGAGTTACGAGGATCTTTCTCTCTCTCTCTGCTCGTTGCGGCTGCGCTTCTCTCTTACTCTCTGTCTCTTTTTTATGGACTAGATTTTCAGGCTTCTTCAGGACAATCTTGGATGGGACTATTTAGGACGTAGGTTAAACCTGGCGTTTACGATGCTTTCTTTTATATTTAATATCGTTTACATCGTTGTTACGTAAATTCAGGCGAAATTGGAACGTGAGCGAGTCACGTCTCGAGTTTTATTATAATTATAATTTATTATGATACATAACATTTTCTAATGAATGCATCTTTCATAAAGAAATTTCGCCTACCCTTTTTAGTAGCAAGTTACACAAAACTTTATTTTTTTAAAAAACAGTTTTGTCCACCAGAAAAATGATCAATTTCATTTAATCCTCGAAACAAAAGACAATGAGTGTAAAAAAACTTGCATCGAGGAAATCGAGTAAAACAAAGTAAAATATCACTCGGGGCCGACTAACTTTCACTAGGACTTAACGAAAACCCCCAAGTCTCTCTCCATCGGTAGCTTAGACTTTAAAAACTAAAAGGTGCAGAGAGACCTGTAGGGCCGAGGAAAGTCTCGGTGGAAAGAAAGAGAGAGAGGAAAATCAATAATCTATCAGGCCGCAGTCTGGAGCAACGAGAGAGCCGCGCGCAATAAATCTTTGGTCGCGCAGCGCCGGGTTGGCCGCTGGCGTAAAGGGCGAAGCCGAAAGAGAAAGAAAAGCAAAAAACAACGTTAAAGGAGAGAGAGAGAGGGATAACGCAGAGCGACGCAGTAGCGGCGAGAGAGAGAGAGAGAGAGAGAGAGAGAGAGAGAGAGAGAGAGAAGAGTAGGAGGCGGCGACGAGAGCCCCGTTTTAAATTATTTACTTTCGGCCTTCGGAGTAAAGCGGCCCCGGAGTCGTAGAGAGAGAGCCGGAGCATCTCGGGCGGGCTTTAAGGCCTCGGAAGGCTTAATGACGGCGCGTACCATCTGCGCCCAATCGAGCGTCTGTGCTTTCTCTCTCTCTCTCTCTCTCTCTCTCTCCCTCTCTCTCTCTCTCTCTCTTGCCTGTATACATGCCCCCTGGGCGCGGATATGGCGGCGGCGTTCTTGCAATGATTCGCCCGGTTTCCCGGTTTCACCATTGCCAGCGAGCTCGAGTAGCTTGCATGCGGCTATAATATGTGCATACTTATACTCTCGCGACCGAGTCTACGCTACCCTCTTTCATTAATCACTCAGTGTGCCCAGGCGCATCTATGCATTTTCCTATCGCGAGGATGGGAATTTTCTCTTATCTGGGTGTCTAGAGATTGCAAGCCGTTGGAAAATATTTTTTTGTGAATTGCGTCGATTTTGATGTAACTGGCTCGATGTACCTGTTTTCTAATGAATCTTTAAAAGTAAAGGATGATGGTGGAGATGAGGATTAAGAAAAAAATAAAAATAACGTTTAAATAGTTTCGTTGCCCAGCTAATTAGAGATGGATAACGTTGTTGATATTAGGATGTCAATTCTACGTACGAATAATGCTTGAATACGCATCAAACAACTTCGATATCCTGTCATCGGGTTTACATGATACAATAAATAATTGAAATACTACAATTAATACATGTTAACATTGCACAACTACCATACTACGTGAGATTACCATCAAACTGACAGAAATCTACAGAAATGTACGGCTGTAACGAGCTATTACTAAAACGCGGTATACCAAAATCAAGCAAAAAATAATACGCTCGCTACGAACAATCAGTTAAGTCAAACACGAATAAAAATAATTCGCTTATCAATAGCGGATGTAATTTTGAATATCAATCGCACTATAAGTGAAAAAATTCGCAAAAACATCAACATACGTTGGAGGAGCGAAGCTACAGCTTGAAAAAACAATAAACAACATTCGGCCTTCGTATAGTCATTACAGCAGCCAGACGGGGCGCATCAATAATTACTCGGGGGCGCGTAAAACTTGGGTCAGCGATAAATTACACGAGGGTGTATAGAGGATAGAGGGCAAAAGAGGAGGAGGAGGAGGAGGAGGCAAAGTGAGGTGGATAAGAAAGTCTCGGGCCTGCAGCTTTATCCTTCTTCGCTCTTTTCCCGCGCGCGTCTAAGAAGGGTGGAAGAGACGAGGAGGGGAGGGGTAGACGAGAGCGCAAGTATTTTCGCTTTTGCCGGGCGTGTTGCGCGTCGGCAGCATAAATTGAAACAGATGCGAGTTGCCGGAGAGTTTTTCGCGGAGCCCTCGGGAGAGAGAGAGAGAGAGAGAGAGAGAGAGAGAGAGAGAGAGAGAGAGAGAGAGAGAGAGAGGGTGAGACAACTTCCTCCTCGGGAGAAAGAGAGACGCCGCCAAGGCAGCCGAGGACTTGGGACCTGAGGGGGAAGGAAAAGAAAAGCAACGAGCGAGAAAGACGAGGCCTCGAATGCCACGACGGATGGAAATGCCTGCAAGCCCGGGATGTAATTACAATCGAACTTTGAGCTGTTTTGACAATATTGGTTGGATATGTAAACGAACTTTATCGGATCGAGCTGGTAAGAAGGAGGTTATTTTACATAGCTGCGATTACACCGAGCAAAATAGACGCAGCTACTTAAATATTAAGAGCGGTAAAAGGGGGCCGTAATGAAGAGCTATCGTTAAATCTTGAAAGTAGCAATTTTCATCATCCGATGTGTATCCTTGACAGATCGTCAGGAAAATTGAATATGTTCCTCTTGCCGGGGAAATGAAAGATTAAAGTTTGATGAGGAGGAGGCTACGAGTGAGGCTTGGAAGAGCTCCTCGGCTCTTACCGGCAAAGGGTGAGTTTACGACAGCCAGGCTACGGTCCTAGCCCCCCCCCCTCCTCTCGTGAGCTCATTGATAGCCGTGTCGCCGTATCCCATCTCTCTCTCTCGCTCGGCGCGCAAATGTTCTTCAAGCCGTTGGCTTTATGTTCCTTTAATTGGCCTAATTCGCACGAGAGAGAGAGAGAGAGAGGAAGAGGCATTTCTTCGCCTTTCTTTATTCATAAGCTTGCGTCTTTTTCACCAAGTCTCTCCGGCGCAGTAGATTAACAATCGAGCTTTCCAGTCCGTTGAAAAATCGATCAAGTCAGGCCTCGCCGAATGATTATTACGTTTTCTCCTGTTAATCTTATTCGCCTAATACGTTACGCTCGATTTAATCGAGCTTTGCTGTCGCACGCAACTTAATCCCCAGCGGCTATGGCGAAATTAAAATATTAACCAATCTCGGACAGGCGCAGCAGTACCAAGCTCTCGTATATATGCGTGTATATCGAAAACTGACAAATCTATAAAACGCTTCAACGCTTCATCTCTCTCTAACGCACACGTACTTCTCGCGTCTCGTGTTACACATAAATTCATCTTGCGCGAGATACGTCTCACTCGTATTTATATGTGTATCTGCATCGAAAAAGCTTAATGAACTCTATAATTCTCGAGCGGCAGCAGGGGTGTGAGAACCTCTCAAGGCCCGGACTACACACGCACTTTCTCTCTCGGGAGAGAAAGACAGAGAGAAGAAGCTTACACGGCGCGCGAACAGCTTAAAAAACGGAAAAGCAAGCGTGACCAATTATTCAGCCGAGCTGTGTGCAACTCTCGGCGGCTCTACACAGCCCCCCGCTCTCTCTCTCTCCTGCGCGCGAAGTTCATTTGCGCGTAATGCCGGCCGATTAATTATCGGCCGTGCCGATGCCGCTACAAGCCCTCCCTCCGGATGAGAAAGAGGAAACCGCGCACGGGGGGGGGGGGGGGGGGGGGGGGCGGGGGGGGGCGCGCCCGCGAAGACGTGCGCGCCGCCGATATGGAGGTGTTGAAAACACACGGGGACACACAGGAGACGCGAGAGGAAGGGCACGCGCGCGCGCGCGCACGCTCACCTCCCGAGACACCGACGGCCCATTTACGGTAAGCCGCGCGGTCGTGTTGCCGCGCGAATACAAATTCGTTCGCGCTGAAATTCCGCAGCGGGGAATTTATATCGGGCCAGGGGGACATTTTTTTTTTCACCCGAAGAGAGAGCCTCTTCTCGACTGTCCCACCCCCCTCCCCCCGCCTGCAAGCTTGTCGTCCGCAGGGGCCTCATGGCTCTACGCCGAGGCAGCGAACATCCCTTCTCCATTTCACGCGGCGTGTCGTCGGGCTTTCGAGAGGAAATCTCTTGCGTGTCTCCGGGACTTTTTTCGCCCGGTTATACAGCCGCTAGGTAACTCGGTCCCTTTTTCTCTCTCTCTCTCCAAGATCTTAAACGTGCGCGCCACTTTTTTATTTGTTCTTTTTGCACTCTTTGCGAGAGATTTCTGTCGTTTCGGATCCGGCCGCGTTGCGATTTCGTAGGGTAATTAGTAAGAGATCTTGCTTGCTTGCTTGTACGGTTACGTTACTTCAGGATCTCTAATGATGATTTTTTTTTGCTTTTTTGGCATAATGTGCAATTCGGAAAAGTGTATGGATCGAACAAATTAGAAACGCGTTACTTAAATTAGAACGTTGGTTTCCGTAAAAACGGTCAAGTAGAAAAAGTCGGTAAGGGTCAGACAAAGTTTTTGTTTCGTTCGACTTCGTGGACAAACGATATTTCTACAGGTTTGTTAGACTTTTTTCGAAAGCTAACTAGCAATTGAGTTAGGATAACAAAAAGCCGATCTAATTAATAAAAGTATGCTTTTAGAAAATAATGGCTCGCCTACTGTGTGCTCTAGCATCGGTGAAAATATTTATACACAACTAAATCAATCAATTTTTTTTTTCGACCATCCAGCTATTTTATTACTTTTCTCGAAAATAAAAATAATATTTTTTTCTCTTTTTTTTTCAAACTTTATTACACCCTACAGCTTTACGCAGCATTCATAAAAATATCGCGCGTGCGCAATAAAGCTTTTCTCACCGAGCGAAAAGGAAAGAAAGCCTGAAAGAAAGTAACGGGAGGGATAGAGAGAGAAAAAAGAAAGAGAAATAACCAATACGCAAACGTTCGCATTGAAATCTCGCAATATCCCGGCGCGTAATTTCCCGAGGACTAGAAAAACGCGAAAGTTTGCGAAAAAAGAGAGAGAGAGCGAAACGCGCTATCGTCAATCTAATCTCGGGAGCACATATCGGGTAGCTCGTCAAGTTCACGCGAGCTCTCGGGCGCGCTAAAAAGCATCGCTGCCGGCTCTCGCGAGAGTGCAGTCGCCAAAGCAGTATAGTTGCGGGGTGGCAGCGGCGGCAGGGAAGGGGGTGGAAGGGTGGTGGGGTGGTAGACCTGAGCGTCCACCCTGAAAAGGTGGGAGAGAGAGAGAGAGAGAGAGAGAGCGGGGGCGGGTGTACGTCTGTCTGTTGGCTGCCAGCGAGCCAGTCAATCATTACATGCCGCGCAGGCGCCTGGGCTTTCTCCACTTCTCTCTCTCTCTCTCTCGGCTACCTACCTCCATTCCGCTCGGGCGCTCGCCTCCTCCCTTTCGCTTTTCTCTCTCCCCCTCCTTATTCAGCGCGTTTTTCTCCTCCACTTTCGTCCCTGCGTAGTCGTCGCTTCCAACTGCTTTCTCCGTTTTGTCTTGCTTCGCCTCTCAACGGGCTGCCGCGAGACAGAGAGAGGCCAACCTCCGGGGGGCTCTGCACGAGCTTCCCTCTGCGCTCGCGAGAGCAACTTAGTCCATCCGGCCCGATGCTCTCGCTTCGGACGCGTGCACGCGCCCCGACGACGCTCTGCCGCCGCCCATCCTGCATATTTAAGCGAGCTGTCTTGCCCGCGTTGCACGGCCCCCTTCGCCTCTGCAGCATCTCTCTCTCTTTCTCGCTTACCACCCCCATCCGGACGCGGAACCGCGTAGTCTCTGTCTCTAGGCCCGTGACGCGCGCGCCCTAGAGTCCCGCTTCTCTCTATCCCACTCGCTCTTGGCTTTTGTGCTTGCGCGCCTTTCCAGAAATAGGGAGAGAACGCGCGAAACTCGCGAGAGAGAAACTCGAGATCTCGTTTCACTTTTCTCCACTTTATGCTCTTTTGAACGTTTTGTATTTTATTTAGTTTTTTTTTCTTTCCTTGTCAGACACGAGGGTTTGAATGAACATTCTTGCTAAATAAGATGTGAACGAATGCGTTACTTCTAGTAGCATTTCAAATGTCGTTGAAATAAATACGTCCGTCGGAGTTTATTTTTTTAAAAATACACTTGACAAGAAAAAATAATGGAATAATAGTTTTTCGTAAAGTATCATAAAAAGATCACGAAATATGTAATTTGTATAATGCCAAGCCAAACATCCTGACACTAATCTGTAATTGAAACGTAGCTAATAATGATCCAAAGCCAGATGTCATTGTGATAAGCAAAGTTAAAATAGTCAAGTCACTCTTTCGTTATTCCATTAGAAAGCTCGCTCGAATCATTCAAAGAAGCCCGTGTAAATCAATCAGATTGCCTCTAATCACATTTTATTAAGATTTTAAATGTATATTGCTTCATAATCCACTACCATTATTTCAAATCTTTGAGAATCTTAATTCTCTATTAAATTTTAAAACTATCCATTATTTTCTCTTTAAAAAAATCGTCTATATAAATTTTATTACTATTCTCGTGTGCCCAACATTCAACGCGGCAACGTGAAAAACCGTCAAGCTAACCGATCACCCAATTCGCAAGCCTATCGACAAACGAATGAAAAAAGAAGCTAATAACAATATACTCGACAAGTCCGGCGAGAGGACGGTGATCGTCGTGCGGAGGCGCCCTCGCCGACCGGACGTAGAATTCGGGAAGTAGGTATAGTATCAGCAGGAGCAGCAAATCCCGTGGAGAAGCTATGTGCGCGCGCCACGAGCCGCGTCGACGCCTGCGCCTTGTAGCCCCGGCTGACGCGGGCAAGGGGAAGCGAGGAAGAAGCAGTGGGAGGCCGGCGGGGCCTCGCCGCGCGACTGCCACTCGTCGGATCGAAGGGGGTAGGGAGGCGCGCGCGAACGAGAAAGAGAGAGCCTGCCGCGGGAGCGCGCGAGCGAGACGAAGCGCTATAGCCGAGGGTGGCTTTCCCTTCTCTTTCGGCTTGCGCGAGAGAGAGAGAGAGAGTGAGGGAGGGAGTGGGTGCCGGGGGTGTTGCCATGACTACCGCGCTCGCGCCTTGACATTGACAAATGGCCGGCCAGAGCAGGGGTGGGTGGTGGTGAGCAGAAAGAGAGAGAGAGAGCGAGCGAGCTCCAAGAGAAACGAACACACAGAGCGGCGCTTTTACATATGCAGGGACACCCATTTGTCCGTGCGCGGAAAGAGGCCGAGGGTTGAGAGAGAGAGAGAGAGTGAGCTACCCTCCAGGAGCATAAGGGGAGGGGCTCGGAGAATTCGAAAATTTCCGACCGAGAGAATAAGAGAGGATAAAAAGGGATAAGTTAAATACCCGCCGAGAGAGAGAGAGAGAGGAAGGACTGTGTGTGTGTAGGTAGGAGTACAGACGAGGAAGAGCGATTTTCGCGTGTGCGCCGCTGTTGCTATTCCACCGAGAGAGAGCCGCTTGAAGAGATGAGGTAGAGAGATGATGGCCAGAGAGAGGCAAAGGCCAAGGAGACGAATGACGGCAATGGGCTTTTAGTGGACTTTTTATGAGCCGCCCAGAACCTGGCCTCTACCCTCCAATGAAATTCGTATTTCCAGCCTCGGCGATAAGGGCATAACGACATTTCTGCATCTGATTGACTATGAAGACGAGTCGAGAGAGGAGCTGCTTTTTCGGGCTTTAACAAATGTCTGTTTTCTTTATGAACTTGGCGAAAAATCATTCCTTTGAAACTCATACACACAGCTTGACTAAGCTAACACGAGTTCCAAGATTTTGGAAAAGCTCTCTAAAGGTTCTGCTCCACTTGCAGTGACGTTTATCCGGCTCTGCCAAACGAGTCAACGATGCGCCTAAACGAACAACTGACGAACGAGAGTACACCAGTATTAAAGAAAAGCGAATTGTCCCTTTTCTGTTATTGCCTCAATATCGTTTTATATCAGTGTATGCCGTACGAACCCTCAGAACCGACAAACAACTGATTTCGAATGCTACTCCCGCAAATCTGAAGGAAGAAAACTGATTTCTTGAAAAATGACCTATTCGCTCGCGTCGACGATCGTCACGAGGACGTTCGGCCGGGCCACAGTAAGCGCGTAACCCCGCAATCAGTATAAGTCCAGCAGTTTGTCCGCGCTTTGGCTATTTATAACGGGATCTGCCTCGACAAGGGGTACATAAAAAACAGTTTATCGCGCGTGCCGATAGAGCCAGAGAGTCCGGTAAGCGAGCCCGGAAAATCCCGCAGTACGACGCACCCCTTACTCGAGCCCGAATGAAAAAGTGGAAGAAATCGGCAGACGGCATAGATTCACAGGATTAGACGTTTTCCCCGATCTTATATATACGCAGACACGCACACACACATACACGGAGAGACGCGCGAAAAGTGAATAAACAGAGCAGGCAAAGTCAAAAGCCCAGAGCGTTGTGTGCTACTGCGGCGCGGTAATCGTGTCCCTGGGGGGCTAAGCGATACCACCCTTGGTGCTGTATTCCGTAACGCCCTCGCACGTGGCCTCTCTCGCTCCTGCTCGCCCCTCTATACACGCGCGTACCCACACGGACACGCACAGACACACACACACACAAGCCAGCCACTCCCTTGAGCAGCGCCTCTAATATCTCATTACTGCGCCACCAGTCGGCCCCGTGTACTCGATCTCGCTCGCTCTCTCACTCTGCCATCACGAGATTGTTTGCTTCTAGACGTTTTGCTTCTCCTGCTGATGCTTTACGAGCCACCCAGACGATGACAATCTGCTTCGGTAAAGATGAGATTCTCTCGTGGCAAGGTGCACGTTTTTAATTCCAAAATGTTGAGAAATTGTTGTTAACGCTATTTGCTGAGGAGCTTCGAAATAAAGGTTTATTCAAACGCTTCAGTTCAATTTAAGTAGCAGTAGAACGAAACGCGATAATTTAGGTATAGCTTTCGTTGTTTTCAAATGGAAATGGAATTTATTTTTAAATTTAATGATTCGTTTGGCTATCTTAATATTTTTTGTTATTATATTGACAGTTTGACAAAAGAAACTTTTATTTTTCTATGGAAAAAAATCGTTATAATTGGCGCAAAACTCGACAGTTTTTTTTATCTCTCTCTCTCTCTCTCTCGCGAAGAGAATATAATAAGGTCCATTGATTTCCATGGAATACCCATCAGCGGTAATTGGCACGGCAGACCTCTCCCTCCGTCCCTTATCATATTTCATAAATGGCCAGGGGATGCTGCGTTCGACTCGCAAATGTCGGTTTGCGTATGTATATATACAGAGACGGTAAACGAGAAAGAGAGATAGAGCTGGCACCCTTTTTTGCCCACGCGCGACGCTCTCTCTCTCTCTCACTCGAATATAACGAAGCCGAAAATCATTGACGGCTCGCTAACAAACCATCACGCCCACACTTTATCGAACTGCCACCAACTAAAGGAGATATGACGAGTTTTCGTGTGAAACTCATATGCGGTTTTATAAAGCTCTTATTTAAAATACGAGATGCAAAGTTAGAAGTTAGCATTATTCCGATAATTTGGATTGAAAAACTTTTTCGATCGATTGTAAAAGCAAGCGATGAAAATAATCGGAATATTATTTACGTGAAAGAAAAAAAAATCGTTATTGCCATCAAAATTAATAATACTTACCGTTTTAACAAGCACATAAATGAATCCGATAATTCCGTACTTTTTAACGTTAATAATACTTCTTTTTAATTTGATATACTTAATTCTTTCAATTAATTAGCATTTACGTAACTTTTCGAGAACAATTAATCAATCAATAATATTTTTCCTTCATTTTTACTTTCAAGCTTGGTATATTTAATATTAATTTTACTCATTCAAATGAAATATTATAAAAATACATAAACTTCTGGATGTGTGCGAATAAAATGAAAAAGGTAAAAACAAGGCAAGCGGGGATCTTTAGGAAGGAAGTGTGTTGAAATAATTGCAAAACAGCGTATGTACACAAGATGTAGCATTTAATGCTCACGTTTCAAAAAACACTATACAATGGACACTCTTCTAACATAGACAACCATGACATCGTCATCCTTTTTAATGCTTCATTTTCTTTTGCTCGGTTTCTTGTTTTTTTTTCCTTTAATTCTCTTCCTTCTCGTATCATCATGTATACGTGCGTATGTGTGAGTGACCCGCGTGACGCTGAAAACGAGTGATGCCTCGCTTGATACTCAGTCGATTCAACTCTCGCGCGCGATCGAGTGAGAAAACGCTTACTTGTGTTCTCCCACCGATTATGTATAATGTATAGAGGACTATGAAAAAAACAGTTATACTTCAACAGTTCGTCCACCGCGACTCGTCATTCCCGTATATTTATATGTATATGCACCGTTCGATTCGTCACTTTGTTTACGTATATCAGCTGTATATTTACTTTCGACGCGATCCATCTCTCCTTCGAGTTGCTTTTAATACTTTATATATATATAATATTGACAGCACGCGTCATTATTACCTTCCTCGCAACATCGAACAGGCGAGCGTTCGTGATTTCTTTTCGACTCCCAGCACAGGAAATCTTATACGCGAGTCCGATAGTCCCGCATAAATGTTGCCTTATACGTTTACTTACGCGATTAGCTCGTATACGAAAGAGAAAAATAGCATAGAGACGATCGAACCCGTTATGCGTATCGACATGAGAACACGCGCGTGCAATATCGAGCTCGTGTTCGGTTTTTGCCTTCGTTGCCTCTCGGTGACGCAGCTATACGAATTGCCTATAGAAATGAATATTCGCGAAGAGGCGCGTTAAAAAGTTGCGCGGCGCGCGTCTTCTCGATCACTCAGTCATATCCAGTCGCTGATATATTTTTCGACTTTGTAGCCATTGCAATTTTTTCTTGAGGTCCGTAAAATGTGTGTTGAAATTATTTTGTTGAGGATTATTGAACGATGCGCAATAAAGAAATAACCAATGAAAAAGTCAGATTTCATACCGATATAATGAATGTTATCTTATTTATACATCATCATTTATCAATATCGTTTACAATAGTGATCGCAACAATTCTTCAGTTTTTTTTTTATTCATCACCGATCTCCGCCTCGGGGTCTCTCGATCGTCGATCGAGCAAAAATCGGCAATCGGTAATCATAATTATACACAATATAGTAATTATACAGTGTGTTTTCCTCTCACGACTTGTTCGTCCACGCATGCTCTCTTCCACGCAAGCGCTCGTTAAACACACACGCATACAGTCTCCCTCAAGCATTTTTGTTACTTTTTCTCTCACGCTCGCTTGTACACACACGCACATACAGACTATTCTCGCACATCTCTCTCCATTTTATTCAATACATTTTTTTTTCTTCATTTCTTCACTTGCTTATGTTCTCAGTCGCTCTTTATTCTTTTTTTTTTGTTTCATACCACGCACGAGTCGCTGATGCTGCTGCTGATAAAAACTCTGTGTACTCTCGTTTTTTTTTTGTATACCTTCTAACGTGTATATTACTTAGATAGCTTAACTGTTACTTCGTATACATTTTTAAGGCGATGATTCAATCGAATGAACTCATTTTTCAAACGAACAGCCAAACTGTCGGATATCGCATCGTATCTCGTCTTTGTTATTTTATTTATTAACTTTTTTTTTGTCTTTAAATATTTTTAAAATTGAATTTCACAAATCGTATATCGCTTGCTCGAGCAATAGTGCTTTGTTATTGGTAAAATCGTATACACACTTGAAAGTCGGAAATGCGGCGAAGTTGCGGTTGAAAGACGGCTGAATAATATGCAAGTAGAGCGTAAATATTCATCGATTTTAGACCCCCGATTGATTTTCTCGGATTTACATAATTATTTATCATTAATATTAATATTATTTGCTATTATTATTAGTAAGTATTTATGATCGTGTACGTATACTGCTATGTTGTTGAACCCTGTAACGAAAGGCAGCGACAATGGGACTTTCAACGGTTCGGTTCGCCGGATTTCCCTCCCCTGCTTTTCTTCTTGCTCTCCTCGATCAACTCTCTCTCGCTCGCACTCTCTCGCGGGAAGGGGATTACAATAAAAATATACAAGTCAACAATTTTCTTCCTGCCTCGTCGACAAATAAAATGTACAAAAACGTAAACGTTTATATTACTAAAAAACTTGTAAAATTATTTAAATTATTCAACAGCTAAAATTGCACTACACGGATATTACAGGTTAAAAATTCAATGCGATAAAAAGGTGTCTCGAGTCTCAACGACATTAGTGCGATTGAACGATGCGATCGAATCGAGCAATTGATATAGTTACTTAAGCCGATTTCGCCTGATCTATCTGTACGCTCGCTGTGGCGAAACGTACGACGAGAAGCCGAAACTCCTGATTACTTCGAGATGAGCTCTGCGCTGACGTTTTGGCTGCAATCGAGCGATGCGAGCGATTAACAAAATTAAATAATCCACGCCGTTAACAAACGCAATAGGGCTAAATTCGAAGGGGGGTTTTATAAAGGCCGTTCGCATCGGATTTTAAATTAATGCCAGCAAGCCGAATGATGGACTGAAAATATCGCGTTGCGCAAAGTATATATATATGCTTCTCATTTTGATACGATAAATCTAACAGTTGATTGTCTCTGTTTTCGATCAAGTTGTCTCGTGAAACGAAAAGTTATTGCTTCTCGTTAAGAACGTCAGTGCTGTACAAGAAATTTATTTTCGTATGATAATAATATTAAAGTCAGGAGTTTCGGTTACGATCAAAGGCATATTTTCGTCGATGTCTCGAAGCGACGCTGATTCGTTGGAGAAAGATTAATTTTTCTTTTACTCGCGATAAAATCAGATAACAATTAAAAAAGAAAAGAAAAAAGAAGCTCACCGTGATCGTCTCTGCCGGGATCGCTTTCTCCAATCAATCAACCGCGTGACAATTTCGTCAGTCACTTGAGACTATTGGTATACACGAGTTTCGTACCGTCCCTTTTTTTTCTTCAAGTATACTAAAACGCCAGCTCGCACAGTACGAAAATTTAAAGGATCATTCAATGCGCGTTCTTATGATTCCTTCGGATTCTCGACAGTGAAACGACGATAATTAATCGATCTAGGCGGTTATCGTTGATCGGACTGGATTATTGATCGGTTCAATTGATCTGCTTTGAGATTCTTAATCGAGTTGAATATTTTTTTACCCCGTGAAAATATTCTCGTAGTGAATGTCTTTTAAATTTTCACCTGCTGCGCGCGGCGATTAAAAGGTCGAAAAAGATTAAAAATTTATAACGATATCTTTTAAACAATATCTTGATGTATAATTTGAGAATATTTAAAATATCGATAATTTTAATTTATAATTTGTAAAGGTATCTTTTTTCTTTCTTTATTATTCTCATTTCCTATTTCGTACAACTATTACTCGTATTTATTTTTTCGAATTTAAAACGATGCTAAAACGTCGTCATCACCAGGAGCCTCATTAAAATAAAGTTTTTTTTTCTCGTATGATTCTGTGTATCCTCACGTATTTTTCACACTCTTACGTATATCAAGTACATTTAGTATTTAGAGATAAAGAATGAACTTACACCAGTCTCTCCCGTACACTTTTCATTCGCGCATACACACGCACACACAAACACACACGTCTTTCAAAATAAATATTGAAAGTTCAACGTTCGTTTAATTAAGTTTGCTAACAAAAATTTTGTTTCATCAATTTGTTTATTTTTTTTTTCTAAAATTTTTGTTTTTCCAATAAAATTAAGCAAAAGTGAAAAAAGTAAATTAAAATATGATCTGTTCCGCGCGGCTGCGTAAACGTTAAAAGGCAAGAAAAACACACTGACTTTGACGAATTGCCAATCAAGAGTAAGCGCAATTTAACGAAAGGAGAACTCCAGGGGAGGCTTGGAGGAAGGAGAGAGGGGGACGTAAATGGGATTAAATCGAGCCTCCGTCTATCCCGTTCTCTCTTTCTCTCTTTCTATTACTTCGATATTCCATCGGCGCTACCGATTCGTGCTCTACACAGCTCTCTAGTTCGCTGAAAAAAAAAACAAAAAATTTCTTTGTTTCAACATTTCCAAAGTTTCACAGCACTCTTTCTCGTCTTTTACACACATATCTTTCGTTCAAGATAAAAGTCTTCGATTACAACAACAAATATCGAGAGAAAAGAAAAAATGCAGACGAACCGAACGTGGACTGCGTGTACTTTCGTGTCCTAAATATCTTGCTATGCTCACGCGCTATATATATATATATATAATGTTATATATATAATTTATAATACATCGCTGCCCTTTCTTCGCTCCCTGCTCCTCGTAAAAACAAACGAAAATCAAATGCCAAAACCAAACTCGCTGCCTCTTACTCCCGCGCGCGCACACACATACTCACTGCAATCGTCTCTCTCTCTCTCTCTCACACACACACACGCATCTATATATTTATATGTATATATGTATGTATAATATTCACACACAGCACACGCGCACTCTCTATCTCTCTTTCTCACTCTCTCGGCACACCTTTCTGTTTATTTTTTTTTTATTTCTCTCCAATTGAATTAACTATTTATACACAATATATTATAGTTTGTATGTATATATATATTTATATATAAATCGTAATCGTTAACTCTCTAATTAATTCCTAGGTTTCATCGAGCGGGGATCCGCCGTCGCCTCGGCGTATTATATACCTCTCGCGGCTCTCGTTCTTCTTCCGTTCCGAGAGCCCGGCGAGAGAGTGCAGCTCGCGCGCTACATCCTCCTTCCACACACCCCTCGTGTGTATTTATCCTTGCACCTCCGTGTCTCACTCTCGTTAAGTCAGATCCATCTTCCAACGTTTGCGCCACTGCTTTTATAGCCTTCCGTTAATATTGTACAATGCGGAGCGGCGGCGGCGGCTACAGGGGCTGGGGGACGAGAGGACGTGCTGCACACTCGTTCGGACCCCCTCCCCCGCTTTTGCTGCTACTGCTGTTTTTCCTTATCTCTCTCACACGCCTCATCTCTCGTTCTTTCTCTTGTTCTCTCTCTCTCTTTCTTCCTTCCTCTCGTCTCACTCTCTCTCTTTTTTATAATTATTTATTTATATATTTATATAGTTTACTTTTATTTAGTTAGTAAATTTATTTATAATTAAGAACTGTACAGATTCAATGTTCCTATTGCGTGTCGAGTAAAATCCGTCGACGCTTCGGCGAGGAGCGAGCACACTTGTATGCATCTCGTTTCTCCTTTCCACTCCTCTTGCCCACCTCCTCCTCATCTTCATCCTTCTCTCCTCCTCGTCGTCCAACTGCAGCACGAGCACCAGCACCTTCTCTCATCCTCTTCGGCTCGTACATAATCGTCCGTCGCCCCGTGAGAGAGTCGATACGCGACGCGGCCGAAGCCTCGTGTTCGCGAGAGGTTCGTTTTGTTTTTTTAAATTCCTCGGCGCTCGGAGCTCCGTCGCGTTCTCCTTTTTTTTCTTCTTCTTCTTCTTTTTATTTTGTTTAACCCATCGTCGTCGTCGTCGCCGTAGTCGCCGGGGCGACGAGCCCCGAGAGCTGGATTATGAGCACCTTTTTGCTTCTCGGTTCCGAGCTTCTCGCAGATCTCTCGCCTTTTTTGCCCCACGTCCGTATCGAGCTGGCGCATTTTTTGCATCGCTTTTCGCTCTCTCTCTCTCTCTCTCTCTCTCTCTCTCACTCCGTCGCTCTTGCATGCGCGCGCGCGTTCCTTTTGTCGCTGCTGCGCGCTCTTTCTCTCGTTGCCCTCTGTCTCCTCGCTCGCTCGCTCGCCACCTTTTATATGAAACGCGCCTACATCGCCAAGTGTGTGTGGATTTAGCTCTCTCACAGCGCGAGAATTTTTCATTGTAATGTACATGCCCGCTAAAAATTGCCTATATCACTATGTTCATTACATATATAGTCTCTCAATTGCGATCGTATTAAAATTTAACATTTAATATCTTCAATCACTACAATATTACACCGCAAATATTTTGTACAAAGAACAATCACATGAATTTTTTTTTTGTTTACCATTATTATTCTCATTTCACCTCGCGACCCCACCACCACCACCGTCCTGTGTGTTTTTTATTTATTTTTATTTTCATTTATTTAATCGCCATCATTCTCAGCGCCAGTTGCGCCTCGAATACGCGCTGCTAGAAGCTACCTTTTGCTGTTGCAGCTTTTCTTTAGCTCTTATATACGTTAACGTGTTCGCTCCTCTCGCATCAGCGATACAACACGTCATCTCGGTCATCTCGTGGCCGAAGCTCTCACATCTCATGTAAGGGCCACACCTTAATCAGCCTCGAGGTGTATCTCTCTCTCTCATCACCTCTAATTGCAATCAATGCATTTACTTTTCAAAGCCGGCACGCGAGCCTCGTAGTAGTCTGTCCGCTAGTCGGAGCTCGTATACACGTGAGGGCATCGCAATTCGTCACGGCCGATCGAGGCGCGAGGCTATAGGCGCACGGAGACACGAGCGTATACATAAACGCGGAGGGAGGGCAAGAATCGTCGGCACTGTCGCGTCTCGTATTATTCTGTTCTTTTATTTCTCTCTTAATTTCTTCCTCGTCGCTGTTGCTGAATTGTATTTCTTTTATTTCGCGTCGCTTCTGCCGGCGTACGCAGCCGATGCTTCTCGGCTGCTGCTGCTGCTCCTCTGCTATCCTCTTCCTTGCGTCGACGCTCTCACGGTGGCTTTTGAACAGAGGCCGCTCTCGCGTGCACGCCCGCAGCCGCGCACCTCCGCGTCGCTTCCTATTCTTCCTCTTCCCCCTTTTCTGTTTTATCCGGTTTGCGCGCTAGGACAGTCATGCTTCATCCTGCTATCTTCATTTCGCGGTCGTCGTCATTCATTCGCCTACGCGTGCATCCAGCTGTAACATGAAAAACCAACGATTTTTATGAAAATTTCACATCTTGTAAATAGCGTTTAATGAAGAAAAAAAAGTACGATTGTCGGGCAATACACACCTTTATAAGTGATGCCCGTAGTACTCTGGTGGATAGTGGTACTGATTGTGGAAGGTCGGGTCGCCAGGCGGCCGGTGCATCATGCTCGCCGCTTGTCCCTCCATCATGTAGCCCATCGTCGCGTCCGGACTGTAAGCACCGCTAGGTCCTGCGGACAATGTCGGAAACACTACACGTTACTACGGTTAGAACTCTGTTCCAGGCCCGGCGAGGCCGCAATGGTCAAGCCCGTCACTCCCGCTAGCCGAGCCTTGGCTAACTCAATCTCAAGGCTTGACTATACTTTGCGCGCATATTCTCAACGAACATTTTTAAAGTCGAAATAACTGTAATGCCAGTTATTTGGATTTTCGTCGTTCAGAAACTGCGCGCTTTTTGCGAGTGACGAGCTGAGTGTGCTTGTGTGTATGTATGTCTTACAAAGTTTGTTGTCTTTTTCATATATTCGTGTGAATTTCAATTATCGTTAGAAATCGAAGCGGTATTAATAAAATCAAGAGTAATCAAACGAAATTTCAAGTTATGATAGCAAAAGCAATAGTTTTCCTTTTTCTTTCGACTAAAAATTCCAGCGAACGAGTAGGGCGGACAGATTCGCATAGAACAGTTCTACAGACTGAAATGTGGGGAGAGAACGGGGGGAGGCCGGAGTGGAAGAATTTAGCATAAGAAAGGCTTGCGGGCCAGTGCACAATGGGGCGTTCGGGATTTCGTCTTTTGCGGATGCGCGTGGCCTGCTCATCGGCCCAGACGAACAGAAAGAGAGAAGGGAAGGCAAGTAGGGTGTCACTAGCGCGGGCGCAATCAGTGTGCCTGATTTATTGCGGCAATATACATTAAGATACCCCAGTGTTAAAACTAGGGGAGAGTCCGAGAGAGCCCCGGCTCTCTCTCTCTCTCTCTCTCTCTCTCTCTCTCTCTCTCGTGTACGTTCTTTCTTTGTCTCGGCACTCGGTGACGTCCTCAATATACACGCGCTACGCACACCCCGAGATATGGGCCGCTTCCATTATACCAGCGCGGCGATGACAGTGGCGACGACGCGACCCAAATAAGACGAGGCCGCACATTCCGTGGGAGTAAAAGCGCGCGAATTCTTATATATTTGGCTCTGTTAAGTGAGTAAAAGAGTACTCGCAAGAATGTTTTACTTATAGCAATCGTTAGTCGAGGGTTAATCAACGTTCTAATAGCGTTGAGTACGCATTACAGAGCGGGTGGCTGTTTCGCGGGCAATAAGCTAATTTTAATTTATGTAAGCTCGTAATCAGATTTTGAAAAAAACTAATCCGGGAATAATTAAGGGTAAGAGTCGGGCCACCAGCAGTACAGTTTTTCCTTCAAGCGAGAGAGACGCAGAGAGAAGGAGGGGGAGTCCGTAATCATAAATCACAATTACTACCAAAAGAATATATGTATATATCTGTAGATAGTATAGGTATATACATGTATGCACACATATATATCTGGCAGCCCTTTAAACGGGATATTTTTAACTCGGCGCTCGCATTTTCCCTCCCTTCTCCCTCCGTTCTTGCTCCTTTCATTATCTCTCCTCCTTCTCCCTGCTGCTGCTGCTCGAGCCGCGCTGCAGGATCCTCCGTCGGACTCTCAAAGCCGAAAGCATCTCACAAGTCTCTCTGGCGAGCGCAACAACTCGCGCAAGATTATTACGGATCCGGACAGGCGGCAGCAGTAGTACGGGGCCGAGACTCTGCATTCGCCCCGGCAGCCGGCAGCAGCAGCTGAGAAAGCCCCAGTGATGTGTGCAGCCCATAGGCTGCTCGGCGGCACTGGTGGAATGTAGCCGCCGCAGCCGGCGTCGCTTATATTATAGCCGCTCTTCTCGAGCGATATCCCACTAACGAGGGATGCGCTTGTAGCGTGATTAAACCGCGCTATAACGCAGCGGGACGCCCCTCCTCCTCCTATACCGACACACGGTACTCTGCGACGCGAGCGGCCTATAGCAGACCACAATGTGGGGAAATTAAGGAATCGGCTCTTGCTGCGAGCGCGCGCCTGCCTTGCAGATGAGAGCCGCCGTCTTGCAGCTCTTTGGACTGTCGTCGTTGCAGTCGTAATCGTCGGCAGGGGATAAAGTCTCCCTGGTGAAAGAAAGTTGGACGATTGGATGCTCCTCTCCTCACCCCCCCCCCCCCAGAGCTTCCACGCGGCTATTGCAGATATTTATGCATTCGACCAATAATTAGAAAGGCCTTTGTGGCCCGGCTTCTTATTTATAGTGCCAACTGCGAGCCAGGTACGACCCCGAGACTCTTTATCTTCGGCGCATCTGTCCGACTGATAAACGATCATTTTCGTGGTTAGTTAGCGGTCGAAAGATTCACGCGCGGATTTATGCGTGTAAGCGATGATAGAGTAAAAACGAAAAATTGAAGATTAGAAAGGGACAATTTCTGGTGGACGCGCGCATGAGCGCACTGGGAAATAAAGTCGAATATCGCGGGCCTGTGAAAATCAAGATGGACGAGCGCCGGCTGGATTACCCGTAGCAAAATAGAAGTTGTCGGCGATATGAAATTCTCTTCCCTCGTTATACCGAGAGTCCCCGCGCACGCCGCGACAGGGCTATTTATGCGCACGCACAAATCGCATTGGATTCTTAGATCCCACGCCGGAGATTATTATTACGGTCTAGCGCGAGAGAGAGTGTATACGGCGATTTACATTAGAGAAGAGAAAAAAGAAGTTTCTTCCACACCCGCAGAGACGACTATAATGTTTCGCGTGGACACGAGAGAGTCTTGCCGGCAGAACCGCGGGGTGTACACCGACCCCAAAAAAGGAGAGCAAAGAAATACGGTTGGAATAAACAGTTTGGCGCGTTTGTAATTTAATGATGCATTACTGGTAATGGTAAGCGCACCTCAGCAATTTTAAATTTCTTCATTTCACGCACATTGCAAAATAATCTCTCACTTTTAGATGCGCATTTTACGCGGTTGTTGTAACGCCAAAGAAAAAGATAAGGTGAACTTTTTAATAAAATATGCCGTACGTAAAATAGATCAGTTTGCGCTCGGCGCTGAAGCAAAATGAATAAATTAATGTTTTCGCGAACAAGCAGAATTTAGCCGGATCGAGGGTCGAGCAAACGAAGAGTGACAGACAGCAAGAGGCGCACTTATCGCTCCGGTCAGCGAGAAGCTGGTGAATCGTGGAGAATGAAAATCGGCTTCGAGCGGTGTGTAACAAACAGAGCGTGCGGTTGAATTCGGAGGTACACCAGGCAGGGGGGTGGGGTAGGTCGAAGGCCTCCTCGGCCAGCCAAGCGTCAGCTAGAGCAGAAGGAGGCCAGGGGGTAGAGAGGGGACTCATCGGGGCAGCCGCGAAGACGAGGGAAAAAGAGCCGGGGGTAATGCAATAAAGCACCGGTGTGTTTGGAGCCGCGTAAATCCTGTTCGCCCTGGGACGGCCCCTCTTGTGTGTAATTTATTTAGAACCGAGCCGCCAGCAAAGAGAGCGAGAGAAAGGGAAGGGGGAAATGAGCCGGGGCCCCGTTAATTGCTGCGCGCGCGCGCTAAGCTGCGAGAAAGTATTCCGCTGATACGGGCTAAGGAGAGGAGGAGGAGGGCAGTCGCTTTCACGGCAGTTTCACCTCACCCCCTCCTCCCACCGGGTGGCCCTGTGGAAAAGAGCCAGGGGTAAGTCGGCCCTCCTCTATACCTCTACCTCCGGCTTCTCCCCTGCCTCCCCCCCCCCCTCTACGGGCACTAAGATCTTTTCCTCAATTACGCTTGGTTCCTTCTGTAAATACCGCATCAGTCATTCTTTATTAAAATGCGCTCGGCAAACGTGACGCTCTATTTTCCAGTCGTGGACAGAGGGGGATCGCTAAGAGAAAAGGAGAGATTTTGTTTTATTAGATCAGCAGCAGGAAGGCCTGGATATAGAGTAGCTACTGGATAGCGAAGGCTTGACAAATGACCGGGGCTTTTGACCTTCGAGATTTTATTAATCAGCTCGGGGAAATGATGAGGAATACCGGTTGACAGCTATAGAAACTACGGATTACGGGGTAATCGAATGAGCTATCGGGCTAGATTAGCAAGGACTAGTTTATTAAAACATCTTTTTCCTCGTATTATCGGGGAGGCTGTATCTTCTATTTTATGAATTTTGGTATGCTTCTTATTTTTCAAAATAAAACGACGCTTAACAAGCTTAACGCGTCGATTGATACGTATATTTATCGCGAAATAGCCGCGAGATCGTTATAGACCGTGAAATACTCGATCGCACCTCGGACTTTTTATAATTGCCACAGCTATATCGGAACGGGGGAAAAACAAGTCTTTCGGCTGGGGAGCACTTAAGAGTGGTGCGCGCGCGTGCCTCTCATTTGCGAAAGCGCAAGAAACACGCCCGAGACGCGCGCCGTGGAATCGGCGGCTTTTCGGGCCCGAAAAAAAAAACATCCAAACACGAGAATCTTGCAGCAACTCGGGCGCGCGACTCCTTAAGGAGAGCCGCGTAATTAGATTTTTACGCGCGGCCGCGTGTACATCCCGAGAGAGCGCAAACGATCGCGGAGTAAGAAGGCGCTTGACGCTGGAAGTAGTGAAAATCCTGGCGGAGGAGCCGAGCGCAGCTCTCGCGTTACACGGGAACGACATTAGTCGCGAAACTTATGGCCGCGGCCTGGCTGGATGCCGGGGCGACCGGCTGGGCGCGCGAGAGTATACGCGGCTACCGCGAGGAATCCGCTCTCGACTCGCTTATAAACAACGAGGAGGAGGCGAGATGGGAGGGGGGAGGAGGCAAGAGAGCGCGTGCACTCTCTCGAACTTACTTGCCGCGGCGAGACCGAGTTCCCGAGCAACTTCCGCCGCATGCACGTCGCTGCACTTATATACCAGCGGCGCGTAGCTCCGAGACTATAGGGAAACCACGACAAGTTAGGAGGACACTTTCCGAAGCTTCCTTCCCCCCCCCCTCCCTACCACCCCCCTCTGCCGCCTAGACTACTCGTCGGGCCAGAGAAGAGACGATCAAAACAAAGAGACAGTAGAGCTGAAAATTGAAAAGATAAGGAATACGCTGTGTGGAGGCAGCCGGGGACGAAAATATTTGTTGGCGCGGAGAGAGGGAACTGTGAAGGGAAGCCAGCGACTAGTCAATGGGTAAGAAGGAACTTTTAGGAGGAATCGGGAGAACTTTCGACTTGTTTGTTTTCTGACCCTTTTGAAAATACATAAATTTTCCAACGCTCGTCCTTGCGGAGACCAGATAGAACGAAAGTGACAGGTTTTCCCTCCTCCCCCTTGTCTTTTGAGCCTCGCGTTTTTGGGGGTATGCGAATTGAATCGATTAATGCTAATGCGAGCAAATATCGCGTTGAGGGAGTAGTCGCAGAATCGGGAATAACGTTCCGCTGCGTCTCATTAAGATAGCACAATGCGAGGGAGGGAGGAAGGCTTTACAAGAGGTCGTCTGGAATATTATCCAGGAAGCGAAGTGGGTGTAATGAAGGAAAAGCTAAGGGGGCACAGCCAAGTCGTGACGATCATCTCTGAATTTTGGGCAGGCAAGAGCATCGAAGAGAGAAGCGAGATTTTGGTTTGCGGGGAATCCAGCGAGCCACGGAGCGAGGGGCCGATCTCCGGAAGCCGGAAATGTGCTCCGGAACCTTCAACAATCCCTCGATGAAACTATTGGTCATCCGCGACGCGGCGCCGGATGCGCCGGATCTAATAACTCATCCGCCCGCCTGCGTTGCGTCTCTCCCCTGTCACGTATCTCTCTCCCTCGCTCTTTCTCGTCGCGTAACCTCTTTTTTGTTGTTATTCTACGTCGCGACTTCTACCCTTCCACTATACCGCTACTGCTGCCGTGGAATTTTTTACCGCGAGGCAGCTATTGTGCGTCTCATTGGCTGGGCGCAATTATTTTGCAAATGGCCGTGGAATTTTATTGGCGGAAGGGCATCGTTACGTTGGAGTGACAAAAAGATTGGATTATTACTTCATTACGATCGCGTGAGAGCTGCAGTTGTTACGCGAGTATCGTTGCGAGCAGCACGAGAAAGGGGACTAATCACTCGCGAATCGCGCATCGGAACGTGGAATTTTGCAAGCATTGCGCAACAAAAAACCACGCTCAGCTGACAAACTATTCAAGCGTGCGCTCACATTTTTTTTCCATCGCCGAGCTAATAAACGATCAGGCACATATCCCGTCGGCGGGTTCTCGAAGAAAATAATAAAGCCCGAATAGAAGCCGCGCTATCTCGGTATAGCGGATGGGCCGCTGGATTCATGAGCGTCCTGTTTCGCTTTTCGCGCCATCTACTCTTTTCATTCTCGATATCCACGCCCCCCCTCGAACCTCTCTCTTCCCTTCAGAGTATATCCCTCTCTTCCTACTCGCCACCTCCTGCTTTCTTTTCCTTTTCATTTTCCACCGACCTCCCACATATTCCCCCTTTAGCTCTTTCCACCTCTCGCCGGCCCAGCCAGCCCTTCTCCACACACTCGTTCACGTAAGTGCAGTAGCGACAGCCCCAACCGAGAGAAAGCTCCGTACTCCCTTTTTCCTTCTCTTTCTCTCTCACACTGCTGGCGAAAATACAAGTGTGCGTGTGTGGACACACACACGAATTTTCGCCGTACGGTCGAGTGGACACAGACACACAAACGTACGCGTACACAGAGTTGGACGGAACGCAGAAGCCAAGCGCCAGTAGAGTCCGCCCATTGCAAGCGCTTGATATATAGCCCCTTGGAGGTCGATGACTTCCGCTATTTTTCTTCCGCTGTCTCCAGCAAGCAACTACCCTTCCTAGCGTCCGAGTCCCTCTCTCGCTCCCTCTTTCCCTTTAGCCCCCCCTCCCTCCTCTGACCCTCGGTCTTTTTCGCTCTTGGCGAAAATGCCGCGGAAGCCAATTCTTCCGCTATACTTTTAGCGGCGGCAGCAGCGGCCGATGCTTCCCGCGCGAGCTCCAACTCCCACGCCGCGCCCCTTCTCATCCCGAGCGAGTGCGGAAATGCAAAAAGCCGTCGTAATGGAAAAAGTTGCGCGATCAACCCAGTCCCCAAGCTGTAGTGGATAAAAGGCGCACCAGGAACGGTTGGAGAGTAACAAGAAAGAGGATAAGAGAATGATCATGCAGTAGGTAATAACAGCCGGTATCTGGATGCAAGAGGATTTTAATTAATGAGCTTTTTCAGCGTGCCGTCAAGTCCCGACGCCTTGCGCTATCGAGTCGACTGCGTTTATCCGCTTAGCGCGCGCATTGAAAGCAGCAGGCTTTACTTTATCACGTGTTATGACTGCTCTTGCATTAGCGCTGGGGCCTGCCCAGTGCGCCTTTTCAACTGCTTATTTTTCTCTTACCCTGAACTATATCCGTCAAAGCCAGTACAGAATTCAGTAGCAATTAAGCGGTTATAATTAACCGATCGCTCGCCCGGCGTCGCGAGAGAGAGATAGCTTTAATTTCCTACGGCAGGGTTCTCTGGGAAACTGCTGGGCGTTGCACGCAACGTTAAGGCCGTCAAAACAAGCCGATTAATTCTAAGCAGGTATATATCGCGAGATAGAGCCCGCAGACGGGCACGCTTCCAAAATTCGATAGCTACTACCCGAGAGCACGAGTGAGAGAGAGAGAGAGAGAGAGAGAGAGAGAGAGAGAGAGAGAGAGAGAGAGGAGGACAGAGGAATGGTCAAAGTCCGTACGGGTTTTCACTTTGCGCTTAGGGGCCAATAAGAAGCCGTATGCATTTATGGATGCGATCTTGCTGACAACTCGAGAATTAATTTCTCCGTCGGCTCGGCGGGGCCTCGGCTAGACGCGACGGTCCGCGACATATTTTAACCCGCTTCTTCGCTGCTATACGGTGCATAAATTGCGAGAGAGAGAGAGAGAGAGAGAGAGAGAGAGAGAGAAGCCGCGAAGGAGATAGCGCAGCGGTGCAGGAATATAAGCCCAATGAGCGATGTGCCGGCCGCCTGGCCCTCGTCATCGGCAAGAAGCTATGGCTACGGCGTTTTGCGGAAAAAGGGGGATAATTAATTGCCAACCGGCCGGGGCTTCTCTCTACGTGCGCGTGCTTCTGTGCATAAGGGACAATCGAGGAATGGCCCTGTTATTTTGGCGTGCTCTGTTGTGACTATAATCCGACACACTGTGTGATTCATCGAATCGAAGGAATTCATGGGTCTTGTGCAATTGTTACGGAGATAGGCGAGTTGCTGAAAAATTTTCCGTGGGTTTGGAAATTTAAAAATGGAAAAAAATTAGTTGATCGTTTGCTTAATACTTGACGATACAAAATTTGAAAGAAGCGCGAATAAAAAATTAAACCACCTCCAGAATTAAAGCTCGAATGAAAAAGAATGAGGACGAGGATGGAAAAATTCGTTAAACTAAAAGCAGTCGAAGGAGCACGAAAAAGAAAGGAGGAAATTGGAAAAAGCAAAAGAGGACTAAAGGAACCTCACGCTATATCATCTGCCTCTCTCTCTCTCTTTTTCTCTTGGAGAGCGATCCATCAGATAATCTTAATTCGCGCACACGCTCTTGGCAATTCGATAAAAGCTACAGCACATAGCGCGGGAGTCGAAGGACCAAGGAAGAAAGATAGCCGAGTAGTAGGAGGCGAGACTCTATACCAAGAATCAACTGGCCCCATCCCCTCTGACTCTTTTGCTCGATTGACGCCGATAAATAATTAATGACGCGGCGCTGCCCCATAAGCCGCTCAATATTTATAAGGTGCGTCGTCGGGGCGTGCTCGAGAGCGGCAAGGTGCCGGGCGCGTCTCGTACCGGGGGCTCGCGCATTTAGATATTTTAATTAACCGATCGGCCATAAATTATTGTAATTAACGGGGCTCCCCGATGTACGTCATCGCGCGCCCGGTTTTGCGCGCTCGGGCATAGGGCCGTAGAGAGAAGTGCGTTTCGCGGCTCGTTAAAGCTAGTGGCGGTTGTAGTAGTTCGAGTCGGACTCGGCCAGACGAGTGATGATGATTTATCGGCCCCCGCTCAGCCCGCGACGCTCCACTGCGGCCTGTGCTTCTTTTGCCGCGCGGCGCTGCTTTCTTTTGCTTATCCTTCTCGTTCCTTTTCGTTTGCCGCTCTCGACCGCGCTCTTCGTGTATTGACAGTTTTCTTTTGCGATTAATTGATTTTTCATTGGGACTTAAGTTTTTAAAGCCCGAGTGAGAGAGAGAGAGAGAGAGAGAGAGAGAGAGAGCTGCGCTCAAGATATATGGCCTGAATTCACCGATGGGATATTTATCTCCCTTGCTCTAATACTGGCTTTTCTCGAGCTATTTTAAAACGCGGTTAGCTGCATAAATTACGAAAGGTCTAAACCTTGTTTTCGAAATGTAATTGTGAAATTAGGGGAAAAAATAAGAGTGCGATGTAAGTTTTCAACTTCAAATTTAACCAAGCTTATAATTTAAACTGTTGAAAACAAACAATATTATTCGCTACGAAACTTTCAATAGAGCGTCTTCTCTCGCACATTTCCCAGCTGACCAGCTAATATCGCTCGGAGATAAAAGAGAGAAAAAAGAGTGGCCGGAGGGGTGGCCGGCATTTGTTTATCTCGAGTCCGATCTCCTCCCGAAACGACTAAAAACATCGCGAGGGTGGCCCCTTGGAAAGAGGGACGCAGAAGAAGCGGAGGAGGAGGAAGGGGGGGCGAGAGGCAAGGCACTTACGCTCCGCAAACTCACCCCCGGCATCTCTCTCGAGCGCTATCGCGCGCGCACGCCGGTCCGCTAGGGTGGTTAGCTCGAGGCGGTGGCGACGGTCAAGCTACCACCAGCGCGATGAGATAGAACAGGCCATTATGTCCGGCTAGCCCGATAAGATAGGTCCACACCAGCCGAGAGTGAAAGAGAGAGAGAGAAAGCGGCCGGCTTCTTGGCGTGTGTAAGGCTCGCGCCTTGATACACCGGACGCGATCTGGGACGTGAAAAATCTAGCCGGGTAATGCAAGCGGCTACTACCCCCGCGGCACTGCTCGAAGATAGGGAAGCCTGAAGAAGGAGCTTGCCCGAGAGTCCACCCTTATCTGCTCGTGGCGATCCTTCGAGAGAGAAACTCCATTTCCGCGTCCGGAGCCGTTGCGGCGTCGCTGGGCGGGGGTGCTAGTGGACGGAGACGAGGAGCCAATTTATGCGCTCCTAACGAGATGGCTCTCGGACGCTCGTTTACATGGAACGGCCGAAATCGAATGGCGTGTTTGTGACTGAGTTTTCGCGCAAGAAGACCAGTCAGACGGAGAGAGAGAGAGAGAGAGAGAAGACGCCGCTTGCCCCCGGGAAAATGATATTTGTCGAGATAGAGAGCAATTGGCTGGGGTTTAGCCTCTTGCCAATTTTGCCACTGAACCACGTGATTAATGCTCATGTTTTGCCTTGCAATTAAAGCCAACGGTTATGAGCTTGCGACTTGCGTCTTATACACGTACGACCGGGTATTATGGATAATTTGTTCAGGGTCGCTATTAATCCAACGAGAAAAATATCCCAGCGAGATGAAGAATAAAAAGGAATATCAGGAAAATAAAACCAATAAAACTGTCAATGCGCACTTTCCGACGTTCCACTCTCTCGAGCTCTCGGGTCTACACGGAAAATCCATAGGGCTAAATTAACACATCCTCTCTTTCTCATCGGCTGCGGAGTAACCTTCCCCTCCCGACGCCCGAATAAAAAGTAAAAAGATCGCAATGCCAAGAACACGGAAAGCCAGAGTACAGAGGGCGGTTGTCAGAGGAGGAGAAAAAAAAATGTTAATGCGTCGTCAGGGGCAATTTCCTAGCGTTAAGTCTCGGGCTTGCCGACGCTCGGCTCTCTCGGGCTAAGCTCGGTGGGGGGAGAGGGCAAATAATAACGTTTCTATAAGTCGGTCGTTTGTATTCGACGACTGGCGCTTGGCCGCCCCATTTCAATTAACGTATGATCTATGTGTCGTATAAGGAGCGCGTGCGGCCAGCAGCAGCCACCTTTCAAACGTCGCGCGCGCGCGCTTGGACCCGCGTGGAGGTACATAGTAATGCAAGAGAGAGGGGGATCGCCCGTAGCCTCTAAGTAACTCTAAATCACGTCTACGTGACGCGAGAGCCTCCACGTCCTTCATTCCCCTATACCTATATAGACTCTCTCTCTCTCTCTCTCTCTCTCTCTCTCTCTCTCTCTCTCGCTCGCTCACAAGCTCTCACTCGCTCGACGACGCGACACGTCCAAGATTGAAGTGGAAAAGAAGTGCGGCAGAGAGAAAAACGAAGGGAGAAGAGGAAGTCCTGTCGGCGGAAGAAGTCGGAGGGAATATCTCGTTTCCTGATTTCTGAATCGGCTTGTATTTCAACCTGCAAATTGATGGCCGGGATATATAAGGATTGTGTCGTAAGATGCTTATGTGGTTACCCCGGGAAATCGGCTTTTATTAGCAAGTGTTATTTATCTTCGAAGAATGTGTATTATTTTTCCTCCTCTCAGGTAATTCATGTGCTGAGAAATTATCGTTGTCAATTTATACCAATAACTTTGTTTTCGGGAAAAACAAACAAATAACAGTGAATATAGAAATTACTATAGCAAAATCAACGATAATAAAAAAAAACGAAGAAACAAAGGAAGAAGTAGAGAACGTTGACTTTCGACTATCTTTCCCGTTCATTAGGGGTGCAAGTAAGGAAAGGCAGTTTCTTCCAATTTCTGACCTCGAGACATCCATTTTATTTAGCTGGTGAGCGTCGAGACGCGTCTTCTCGCGTGCCAAGGGATACATCCCATCGGTTCGTCGAGAAGACGATAGCCAACGTCGCTCGGCAAAGTAAAACGAGAAAAACGACGATTCGAAGGGGGAGGACGACGTTGGCCAGCAGGAGAAAATGAGTGCGCCGGGGAAAATGGAAGAGGAGAGTAAGGTCGAGAAAGTCTGGGGGGGAAAAAATAGTACAGTGAGAAAGATAAAAAAAAAGAGGAAAAAAGTAAGAAGAGAGCGAGAGTCGCGATGTGGCAGAAGGAGGAGCGGTAAGAAGGGCGAGCCGGTGTATACATGTGTATGTATACATATATAGATATAAAGAGAGCGAGAGAGAGAGAGAGAGAGAGAGAGAGAGAAAGTCCCAGGGCCCCTGAGATGGACACAGAAAATCGCCATTACAAATTGACAAGCTTGATTGATGGCGAGGCAACGCGGGGGCGCTCTCGGCAAGGGTGCGCTCTCCTTCTCTCGGTAGCGCTCGCGCGCGGCCACGCGGCAAAAGCGAGCGGGACGCGCAGGGCCGGAAGAAAGAAGCAAAGCTAGGGGGGGTTGGAGGGGTGATCGAAGGCAGATAGCGCGCAAGCATTCTATCCACCGAGTGCGGCGTATCGGCGGGAAAGAGCGTGGGTGGCTGGGCGTAGAAGAGAGAGAGAGAGAGAAGCAGAGAAAAGGCAGAGAAGGAGGGAGAGAGAGAGAGCGACGTTATCGAGGTGAACCTCTCAGCGAGTGCGTGACGAATGGTCCGCGTCTGGATTCGCTGGGGGGAGGCCGCCCGGGGGTCTCTCTCTCTCTCTCTCTCTCTCTCTCTCTCTCTCTCTCTCTTGGTGGCCGAGGCTGGAATATTCGATGGAAGCGACCCTTTTTTCGAATTCGTCAAGCCAAGCCGGAGGGGGAATACCCGGCTAGACCACGACGACGTCGACGACGGGGGGGGGGGGAGGTGATGCGAGAGAGAGATAGGAGGCAGAGTTGACCCGACTGCAATCTTTTTGGGAAATGAGCAGGGAGTCTTATTTGCTTCGGCTTTTTCGTAGTCTGCATGAGCTATGCGCGGCTTGGGAGAGATCCGTAATCCGTTTTCTACCTCCTCTCTCTCTCTCTCTCATTCTACTTTAGTACGTGCGTGCTGATAAAGAGGTTTAAAAATGGCTTTGGATATTAGAATTGCAAATTAGGCAATGGAAGAGCCGATGCCTCCGCGATAATCTTTCTACGGAGTGTTCCTGTATTTAGAGATACATCTTTTAGGGCCTGAGAATACGCTGTTAGCTGACGTTTCCATGATAATATTTAGCTCGGATTTCCAAATCTTTTACTGTTGGAAGTTTCGCTTAGACTTGATAAGGATGCGTGCATTTTTCGCTTTTCATTAACATCACCGGAGAATCTGCAAAATTGTTTTCATTCAACCGATTCTCATGCACGTAAAGAGAAAAAATAAAGCCACCTGTGCGCCAACGACCAGAAGCAAGCAATTTCTATAAGCTCCGACAGACAATACATAAAAAAAAAGACAATTCTTCCTTCCACACTTCTCACCTCTTGCCTGCTCCATTCGTCAATTGTATTTTCAAGAAGCAGAAATGAACGTGCGTAAAAAACACGAAGCTGCCAGAAAGAGCGGAAAGGCAGTTGCAGAAAGCGGGGAAAAAAATGTCGGCTCAAACGAAGAAACGAAGCGCGCCGAGTCGTAAACGACAATCAGGCGTCGGACGCGTATTCGTTGTATGCGTCGGCATAGGGTATACGTCAAAAAGCGTGACGTACGGCCCAGCCTTTCTTTCGCGCGCGCGCGTTTGCACGAGGGAGGCTTGGCTACCGTTGGAACGCTCGCGGACATAATAAGCGAAAGCCCAGCAATTATAATATCCGCGTTTGACGTCTGCGCGAAGGACGCGGCTCCTTTTTTCCTTCTCTGCCTCCCAACAACGCATATGGAGTGGCGCGCGTTGCTTGAGCGATGTTTATTGAGATTACGTAGTTTGCTCCGTGTCTTTCAGGGGGCAGGGGCAGACGTGGAAGATTCGCGGGAGAGCCGCGTTTATTGCTAGCGCCTTCGCTTCAAAGTTTCGCACTGACTATACGCGGAAGAGTAATTGCGAAGCTACGCTCCGGCTGCTTTATTGGCTGTCGGAGGAGGAGGAGCAGCAGAACAGCGAGAGAGACTGGCTTTTCTCCCGATGGAAAACGCTCGTCTGTGGAATAAATTTCAGCTGGACTTTCTACGAAAATGAAACGATGTATAGAAGATGGCAACTGAAATTTTCTTATTTCAATGGTGTTCTTTAACGCGAGTTTCCATGCGACTCGAATAAACATGAACTAACGACTATACAAATAAGGAAACAAGGGAAGGTTCACGAGACAGTCATAAAAGGGCTGCTTTAGTGGGTCAAAAGTTCAGGTTGAGGAAGGACGTCGCGTAGTACAGCAGCGGCGTGTAGATTCTATCAAATTGCCCTCGACAGTCGTGAAGCATTTCGACTCCTCGTCCTCTCGTGTGCTTAAAGCTCGAGGCCGGGGCTTTATCGTCGGCGCTGCCCTCGCGAAATGCACCTTACGCTCGCAGCTTTACGGTACTTCGGGGAGGCGTTACATTTTTACAACCGCCGCAGAGAGAGAGCCAAGTCGGCCCAGCAGGCCTGCCAGAAATACGGACAGGCGATTCAACCGGTGTTTTACTACGGAGATAGGCCGAGTCGACGCGTGACCCCTCGGTGTTGCTCGTTTGTACTCGCGCCTCGAATTGGCGCGCTTCGATACTGCTCTCGAGACGTTGCATTTTTCACGCTACTTTTATATTCCTTGTGCGTATATAAGCATTGCACTCGGATATGCTGAAAATGAAACAAGGTATTGCGCGGGGCAATGAGATGTCGAGCGTTATGTGGGTAGTTTAGAAAAAAGCGAGGCTCAAGCGAAAGCCGCCCCCACGTGGCCGTAATAGAATTCCGCAAGCCCGTGCACGATGGAGAGGAGAAGGGCTCGGAGAGGCAGCTTGTACGTCGTAAAATGATGCACTGCGGCTTTATGGTTTATAGTGTAACCGGCTCGGCCCGCGTCGATCGCCGAGCAGCAGCAGCAGCAGCGCGCGGGATTTAAAAGGGATCGCGGCATTTTATGAGCGGCATTAGGAGCCGCCGACCCCCGCGCGCGTTAAAGCTGCGACGAGCGTTTACTGCCTGTGTTGCCGTGGTACGGGCGCTGCTGCTGCTAATTTTACGCTGATTTCGCGAATACGACACTTGGCCGTCGATAAAACGCGAGGTACGCTCGCGCTCGCTGGGTGGTCCGCCCCACGGAAATGGGGCTTGGGTCTTTTGGGAATTGACGGCTAGGCAGTGCGCACCAAAGTCTTGGGTTTGTGCTACGCTCGAATTCCACGCTGATCTTTTATTTTTTGAGACGATGCGTGAATAATATAGACGTACTTTGAAATATGCACATCCGTAACAAATGTACGGATGTTCGAAATTGAAAAATGAAGAGGCTGGGTGCGATATAATTTATCGCGGCGCGTATATTTGCTAACGAATAGGATTTTATGGAGTTTCAAATTTACGAGATATAAGAAACGTTGTTTCATAATGTTCGAAGTTATATGTATATATACGCGGAGAAGCCGAAATTCTTTTGAAATAAACTTTAACGCCGAGCTTTAAAATAATACAACTCTCTAGCCAACGTCGAACAATTCGACAACGAAATATGCACATTTTATATACCGTTCGACTCTCGCAAGATCCATACGTACGCTGCGCATACATTGTTATTAGCATTCAAAAAGCATAAAATTAACGATCCATAAAAAATAGCATCTCTTTCTCGCAAGGCTCGTCCATAATATCCTTATCTCCGAGCCGCTGCGTAATAACAGAGAAATAAATAGCGTCCATCTCAAGCGAGTGGGAAAAGCGAGCAAGTCTCGCGCTTGCAAGTGGAGAGGGAAGGGGGGGTGGCGTACAGAGAGCTCTCACTAGCCATGGCAGAGTGTGCTGATATCGAGGTAGTCAAGATAGAGTAGCCCGAGGCTCCGATTTCCGCGGCGGAGACGCGCCGGGAGCTGGTAAGGATGGCGCATTGTCCGCGGATGTTGGCGCACAATGCCGAGAGAGTACGTTACCGGCTAATAACAATGTCCCGCGGGCACACCGGCTGCTGCTGCTAGTGAGAGAGAGAGAGAGAGAGGGAGTCAATGCCGTCCCGATCCGCGTAATGAAAGTATGATTGATGGCGCGCACTGCCCCGGGGAGCGAGCGGCACTGATCATTACCTCTCGGCGCTTGTATTACACGAGAGCCTCCTCGGCCCGCGAGCGCATTATCATCCGGATGCCCTCGTCTCTACCTCCCCTCGTTCTGTAATCAGCGACGGAGCTAAGGCGAGGACTGTCGGACGTCGACGCGAGGTCTAAGCCTTGGTACGATAATTTAATCGGCGCGCGGGCTGAATTGAAAATTTCTTAATGCGAGAGACCACGTATACAAGCCTTGATTTCTTGCCCCCGTAGAATGTCATCTGTTTCAATCGTGAACTGACAGGAGAAGAAATTCGTTTGTACATTTTTAAATCGACATTGTTTTCGTAGTTGACACGACAACAAGACGTTTAATGAACTTAAATTGTTCGAAAAAATTCGTGAAAATTATTTGTTTAATAAATTTGAAATCTAAAAGAGAACGGGAATAGCATAGGAAAGAGCAGATGCAATTTAGTAACAAAAAGCTTGAGATGTCTGTTTGAAAGATAAAGCGCCGGTTAAGTGGTCGAAGCTTGCATCCCCCGGGGAGTTTCAGGGGACAGTGAGAGGCACATTTATCATTTATGGTTTCCGGCAGACAACAAAATCTGCCCTGGGGGCGATATTTCGGTTATTAAGGTATCGCAAAGCTCTATCGAATGGAGTTGACGTGTCCGAGAGCGGAGATATATACTTTGGATTTCGGTTGAAACAAAACGTACGGATATAAATAGAGAGAACTATATTTAGCAACTTTTTGTACGATTTTTAAATAATCTCTTGAATAGTTGACGGTAATAGAGTTGTTGAAATGAAATGTTTTATCGTAATAAAAGGTGCCAGACTAAAATATTTAACGGAAGAAAGAGAAAGAGAGAGAGTAAGTGAACAAAGGCGGAGAAACGAAATGATCCTGATGAGGATTGACTTCGGAATGATAATCTGACGAACACGAGTTTGCACTCTCCGGACCAACTCTAGAGAGCACGAGCCGGACCAGATTTTCCGATCGACCTTTAGTAACCGCACTAGCTTGGTTTTTTTTTCTTTTCGCGGATCAAGCTCACTTTTACAGCCTAAATAAACCGGCTTCCTTAACGCTCATTATTTATTTCAAATAATAGATATTTTATTAGGCCATTCGCCATCGCGAGAGAAATAAAATTTTTTTATAGAATATATTTCATCATCGACTCCACCATAACGATATAAACGAAGGTCTCTATCACGTGGCAATAAACTTTTTCTCTTTCTATTTCGCTTGCTCATAAAGAAAACACACATACGCAGCATCGGTTTGCCGTTTGCCGGGTAGCCGGGTCGAGAGTGTAATTCAAGCCAGGCTTGCGAGCCATAAAAGAAAGAAATCCATCAGAGGCACGAGGGCCGTGTACAATAGCGAGAAGGGCAGCAAGTAGTAGCAGCTAAGGAGACAGAAGGAAGGGGGGCCTCTCAAAAACGCCCCTAAAGCCCAGTTTCGGCAAGGCAAACAACCCGTAACTCAGTGAGTGTTTACGAGATCGCGAGGAGAGCCGGTAGGGGGTAAGCAGAGGGCCGGCAGTCGTAAAAGTACGCGAATCGCCTCTCTCGATGCCGCCGCATGTCTTGGCCGTTACGCCGAGGAGGGGTCCGGCCGAAGCAGAGCCCTCGAAAGCTGCTCCCGGGAGCCGCACTTTTTCCGCGGCCCGAGCAGAAATCTCCGTTAAGGAGAAAGAGAGAGCGAGTAAATTACACGGGGGCAAGGAGGCGAAACAACGACGCGAAGCCCTCTCTGTGTATGTGTGGCTGAGCGCATGTTGTATGCTGGCGGATCGTAAAACTCGGCGCTCTGATCACCGCCGGCAATTATCCCGCCGTTATCCGACGCGTTATCCCCCCCTCCCCCGCTATATCTTTTGTGACTTCGACGAGAGCTTCTCTCGTCTATGCGGCTTGTCCCCTTTTCTTTACTTCTTCTTTTACCTTACTTCTTCTTTCCTTCTTTCTTTCTTTTTTTTTTACTGCAAACGAAGTGATTCTCGCATCGTAAAGAAGCCATTCGCGAGGATTACATATACGTAAAGGGGCGAAATGACTTGGGTAGGGCTTCGGATTTTGCATTTTACGCCTCAAAGGAGCTTGATACTTAAAATGAGATTCATGAATTATAATAGCGCTTTTGAGACTGTTCGCGAAAACTGTCTGACGCTTAAGTTGATATTATGATGATAAAGTGCTGCGTATTGTTAGCCGTGAGAACGTTACTTCAGGGTTATGCGTACTGCTTTAGAAAAATGTCTTTGAATTTGGCGATTTTTAAGGATTAAATTGTAGTTTTTTAAACACAATCTTATGAGGAAAATATTTATCGAAGGATCAGTTATAAATAAGGTCGGTGTTACGATCATTTATCATCAGATGTTTCAGAAGATTCAAGTTATTAAAAGATCCATAATGAAAACTGATAGTTAAGAATTGTCTGAGATGTATCTTATTTTAAAAATAGCCAACTGCCATTCATTATAATTACGAAAAACTTTTCGGTTTATGATCAAAATTTAGATTCATGTTATAACAATGACACCAAAGTCTCAAAGTGATATTGATGTTTATTTTTAACCACGTCATTCAAAGCTAAATGATAATTCTTTTGAAAATAGCAGTAAGTATACGTTTTAAAATAAATCAGTAGTAAAACGCAAGTTTCGTCGGACATGTGTTAAAATAGAAACGTTGCTTGAAAATAAATTGCTACGATAATAAATATGACAACAAAACTTTGTAAGAATACTTTTTTAAGTGAGTTGGAAATAGTGTGTTTATGTAGAACGTGACGCTTTAATTAGGTGCGACTTACCGGCTCGATTACTTTGGTCAATCATAGGCTGAACGATTCTACGCCTCGCGTTAATAAACCTGGAAGAAAGAAAGAACGTACATTAGTAACCAAAATAACAAGATTGATAAATTTCTTAAAAAAAAACATTCCCAAATAAATTTTAATTAAGAAAAATCCAATAAACATCTTTACAGTTGTTAAGATCACCGCAATTTTTCTTCAAACTGATGAGTTAGCATCGAATCTTTATTAAAAACGTAATAAAACAACCTCGTGGACAACGTCATTATCAAGTTGCACCGACGGAAAGCTCAGTCGAAAGCTCAAGGCACGTAAGGCTGATAACGAGCTTTAATAAAGATCCTGCCTCCGTAATACATCATTAGTCGATGTGACGGCCGAAAGAGGAGATAACGATGGAGAGGAAACGAACAATGGCTCCGCGGCTGCTTTCGCCATCCCGCGAGACGCGCGAACGAAAGGAAAAAGCTCGGGCTACAGATCGGTGCAGGGATGAAGGGATGTGTAGGGAGGAGGGAGGGGGGAGGTTGAAGCGGACGGTCGGCTGGAAGGCAGCAGCAGCAGGGCCCGCACGTCAGCCGACGTCAGCGTCGCGGCGCCCTAATGGGCGCAGACGCCGGAAGTGATTGGGTTTCCGCTCGACTGACTCTAGCAGAGTCGTCCACCGGCCCCTCCGCTCCGAGATATTGCGCGAGAGCCGCGGCGGACAGATAGGGCCAGGAGAGAGAGAGGCGAGGCTTTCTCTTGTTTTGCGGCGTCGACTTCTCCGCTTCTTGCGCCCGAATCGCTCACGCCTGGCCGAGTCGGTAGCTCTTCTCCTCCTCCTACCTCTTGGCTGCTCTCTCAGAAGAGCAGGCTCTTTCGGCTGGCTGGAGCTGCTCCATCTCTCTCCGTCTCTCTCGTCGGTGCTGTAGCCAGGGCGCCCCGGTTATGAATAATAATTATTGAATTCTCGCTTATAGAGAGCCAGCTGCGCGTGCACCGGCACCTTCTATTATCACGTTAATGCGGAGCGTCCGACAAGAGCGCGCGAGAGAGTCGGAGAGAGAGAGAGCCGCGCCATCACAATGGGCGCGGATCGCTGGAAAATTGACGGCGCGTGAAAGCAGAGCCGCGCGCGCCCACCTTGTGCCTTTTTTTCCCCATCAGGCTTTTCCTCGCGCTTGGCTCTGAATACATTTCGAATATAATGCGAAGTAGAGTAGGCGAGCGCATACGCATACCGCGCAACTCGGGAAATTTTCAATAAGCCTTAGCCACGAAAATCCCGCGATGACGGCTGAAAGTGCAAAGTTGAGCGAAAAATCAAGCTCTCGAGCAAGACGAGGGGGCTTTGCCCATAAAAAGCACGCGGCCAATAACGGCTCGAGCTTGCAAGTGCCTGTGTAATCTAGCATTGATCGAGGGCTATTCCCCCCCCCCCCCCGAGCGTTGGATAAAAACGCGAAAAACAGTAGAGTGAGACGCTTGTACGGGCCGGCTTCTTTTTTTCCGACTTGGAGCAGTGGCTATGTAGGGGGTGGGCTCTCCCTGCCTCTCTCGCTCTCCTCCTTCTCTCTTGCTCGGCTCTTGGGTTCGCGCGCGGCCAAGCACGCGCGTAGGCGGCACGTCACAGCCAGCTGACTCTCCCGTATTACCCCCGTAGGCCAAGCGGCTCGGCACACTCTGAAATATCGCTCGAACAATGGCGCCCAGCGAGCCGAGAGCCTCTACCGCGCCGCCACCGAGCTATACGCGCTACTGACCAAGCCCGCCCGACCTCCGCGACTGCCAGCGAAAATAGCATCCAAGTCATGGCTTTGGCAAAATTCGTACGTTATTGTGATAAAATTTTGTAGCTAACCTTACTCGTTTCTCGATAATCTACCGAGTTTTGAAAAATTGGCTTTTTGTGATGAAACATATAATGTAAATCAGGATCATTTTATTAATTATCTTTTACCTATCAATATTTGTAATTACAAGAAAATTTACAATGCCTTTTAAAATTTTATCCGAAAGAGCAATCGATACGAAGAAGTCGCGCGAGCTCCATCGTTTTACGACGAGCAACGAGCGAAGAGAGCTCGAAGAGAGCATATGACGTTTCTGCGTAAAAAAGGCATAAAACTCGGCGTTACGGCGTGTCCCCTACTACCGGGGGTTAAGGAAGAAGATTGTCCCCCTCCCTCCGCCTATCCGTTTGGTATGACCTTCCCTCTCTGCCGTGACTAAATTTAGTGCACTCCACGCGCATATATGAATAATGTGCGCGAGCAGGCCGACCCTACGCGTCGTCGTCCCGTTCGTTTTTATGTGCGTGCACGTGATGCGACAGTTTGGAGACTAGTTGCATATGGAACGCTCTGTTCGACCCGCCGATGGACCCGAAATGTGTCAATTAAAATGCTCCGTCGACTATATTTTTCTCTCTCCGTCTCCCTCCAACCAAGAATTTATGAAACGTAACATTAGTTTTGATAATCAACGGTTTGTCTTATCGATCGAAAATTTCCTAATCAACGTATTTGCGATCCGAAATATGCGTTGTAAATAAAATTACAGATCGAAATCGAGCCAAGTATACAGCAGTACAGCCGATGATTAGTATGTTTAATTTATAGTTAGAATCTAATCAGGCGGAAGGGTAGCATCGATCAGGCTATCGCGTCGTTACAATAAATATTCGTAATCTCATCGTCATTGAGATCAGTAGCGGAGTCCACGCGCCGATATAACTCAGGTAAGCAATAATAGCCGCACTCAAACGACAATTAAGCTCATTCAAAATTTATCTTTCATAACGGAGCGCGAGAGAACGACGGCCGGCACATTCAGTCGGACCGACGGACTTCTGGCAGGACTCGACGATCGGGACGAACTCTAGAGAGAGACAGAATAAGCGTACGGGCATTTGCAATTATCGAGGAAGTTCCATTAGTTAACTGTAGGACCGATACAGGGAAAGTGCGTTTGGGCCACCCCCTCCTACCACTTTCTCGCCCTCGCATCAAAACATCATTACCACGCGCGACCCTGTGAGAGCAGCCGCGAATGGAAAGGGTGAGAGAGAGCGGGAGAAAGAGAGAGAAGCACTATTAGTAATCAATTTTGCCAGCGCAGCCCGAACGAGGTCGCTAATGCACACGGAAGAGAGAGAGATCGGGAGTGGGGTGCGGCGAAAGAGAGAGAGAGGGAGAGTGGGGAGGGCTGAAGAAACTTGGCAGTCCGCGGCCGCGTAATGCCTTTTCTAATTTCGTTTTGCGCTTTTGTAAGCGGACACGGCTATCGCGAACGTTTTCTCGGCCTCGACGATCGTATATCACTCGGTACGCTTTAGGGGGAAGGGACGAGGGACGCGGGGTTATACTCGGAGAATTTTGCTAATGCTCTCGAATAACTTGCTTTTAGTCAATTTTTTTTTTTTAATAGTCGTATAAATTTTGAGTACCACCAACTGTTCGCGCGCAGAAGTCGCGGAAGGAGGGGGGGTTGAAGTATATCGTTCGGTAGAAACTACTTACTTTATTTTTACAGTTTCGAAAACAGTAAATAAATATTGTGATCTATTAATATACGCTCGGAAAAACTAAACTTCATAACGCATTTGCAAGTGAAAGTTCTTCTTATGATACATATTCGTGTGCCCCGTAAGATATAAATTCGCAAAATGCAGGTTGCTCTTTTAACGAACGGCGTATTTTGAAAGCAGCTGTAACACATTGGCAGTCTTGAGCGCAAGCCGAAAGCCAACACTCGTATTCCAAGCAGCGCGCGAATTTAGAGCGAGCGCGCGCGAGAGGGTATCATTCGATAGCGAATAAATAAGCGCTCGTGCGTTTCCAACACCTGGGCAATATTCAAAATATCTCTCGAGGGACACGAGGTCCAACATTAAGCCAGTGCTCCCGGGGCCAAGCGAAGCGTAGTTCCGCGCTTAATCCGGCGAATTGCCGATTTCGCGAAAGCATCTTGGATGCGGGCCGGCAATTGCCTTGCCGAGTAGGCGTTAACGAACGAACGATTGCGCGGGCGAGATGGACGTGGACAAGTATGCCACCGATTTAATCCGATCCGGCGCCTCGTCATCGATGTGTCCCCTCCCCCGCTAGAGAGGCCTGTGACAGCCTTTCGCGAAAGTGCAGCGGGACTTTTGTTATTTCAAATCTAACGCTGACTGCTTGTGTTGCGCGACGTGCGAGGGACACGTTATGCGGTTGCGCACCCACTGTTTGACAATTTGCTTAGTAATGTTAAATCGTGATTCTGTACCTTTGTAGAAGGAAAATTTTGTATCATAGATGATATTTTAATGAGAGGTATTTTTCAATCCACTTTGCATTAGTTTGCAATGTTGAGAGTTTCAATTTTCGCTTGAGCTTTTTCGATAGTTTGAGTGGCTTATCTCGACAATGGAAAAGTATGTCGTTCAATTGAACAACTTTACTTATTCTAACAATCCACAATGGGAAACTTTATTGGAAATAAACTTTATAAAAGAATATAGTCGGAAAAGGCGCAAAAGTGCCTCTAACCAATACATCTATCGTTTTTTCCAAAATTTTCTTTGCAAGCTCTCGGGACTAAAGTCCAATATTCTCGAAATTCCCGCCATTTCTGCGTCCCCTTTCTCTCGGCCCTCCCGTTAACCGCCAATTTTTCCATTCCTTTCATAAATTTTCCCTCCGGCTCTCTATCTTGCTGGCTCTCTTTCTCCCGCTCTCTCCGTCTCTCTCGTTCTCTCTGGCATTCTCTTCATTTTGCTCGGTCGCGCGTGTGCGCGGAGGGTCGAGGAGGGGAGGGGGGCGAGAGAGGAAAAGCGAGCTGCAGCGCCGAGTTTTCCCAGCCAAACGCTGTACTCCTAGCGCAGCGACGGCGGCAACGGCGGTCGGGAAGCCGCGCCAACTCGGTGACTCTGCATTTAATCTATGGCCGACGAACGCTTTTTCGGAAAATTCGCCCCGGAATTTATATAATTGTTTTGCCGGGCGAGCCAGTAAATTTTCCGCGGCCCGGCAGCGACCCAAACGATAGCGAGAGAAAGAGAGAGATGGAGGGAGAGGGAGAAAGAAAGAGAGAGAGAGAGAGAGTGGTATATATATGCCTGCGCGCGAGTGAGCCAGGGCAGACGCAGTCGCGCTGCTGATGTTGATAGGCGCACTCCGTCGAATCCGCCAATAAAACGACGAGTCCTAGTGGGCGGGACGAACGGCTACGAAAATCTGGGGTCGATAGTGCCTTATTTGCGCGCGCAGCCGGCTCGCTCTTGCAAAGACTACGCGCTTTTACTTCCGAGCTTTCGCCTCGACTCCGGGCTTTCTACGTCCATCTAGAGCTTTTTATTTCCCTCCACTGCTCACCTATGTGTTTTAACGCTACGCAAACAACAGATGACAATGAAAATTACAACGGAAGCCGTAAGACAAGCACAAAAAATCCATGTTTACTCGATGAAAATCCAAACGCGGTCCTCGTCAGAGTAGTAGCAGCAGGCTGCACGCCTCTAATCACAATTAACGTCGACTTTGCGAAAGACGTATATATACGGGGAAGCCCCCTAGCGCTGTAATATACAAGCTGCGGAATAGTTCGTTTTCGTCAGGGGGAGGGGGAGGCAGGGACAGGGGCAAGGGGGGGGGGCTGAGAAGGGTAGTGGCGCAGTCGCGCGGAGCCCCGCGTGCGCGTAGAGCCTCGCTGGTTAATCAGCGCAATTAGGGTAACACGTGCATAACCAGCCAACGGAGCACATGTCACGTGATGAATGGCCGCGCAGGGCGAAATTGTGATCGGTGGACGCGTGGCCAGCGTCGCCGCCGCCGTCGCTCGCCGTGGACCGCCGAGTGTATACTTCATATATCGCATCTGCGCCCGCACGTATCGACCCTCCGGTGTACGCCCTCGCTCACTCCCCTCCTCTCGTCCTACACACGCGGCTCGGTCCGGCTCTTACCCCCTTCCCCCGCTCTCGCTTATACGATGCTGGGCGCATGGTGTAAACGCAATCCGTGAAGTCATAATGCATCCAACGCTATCGCCTGGACGTTCTGCTGGCAGAGTATACGAGAGACGCGCTTGGATCGCGGTTTATTGTAACGGTGAGTTATTGAGATTAAGCCAATTCGATGAGAATTACAGGCTTGATGAAATCTTTTGTTATTACGCGAGGACAAGTTGCGCCAGCTCGCTGAAAAGCTACTCGTTTATTATGACGGATTGATGGCGTTACGCGGCTCTTCGCCTTTTGCCCCGAACGGTTGCTTAGCGAAATTTATATCTCGTCAACGAATCGAATTAACTTCGTCGGCTGTGTAATGTCACGGGCTTGGTAAAAAATGTGTTCGTTTCGACTGTTACTTCATTACCAATTGGCATTCTAAACCCAATCTGGCAAATCTTCGATTAATCAATTACCATTTGCTCTCGCGGACAATTAAGCCAAAATGATTGATCGAGTCACCATATCGTAGCGATTCCACGGAGAGCCGTATCCTATGACCCCGATACGTCTCCCTCTCTCTCTCTGTCTCTTACTCCCCTCCAGTTCTCGTCCAGCTTTCTCGTCCTTTGCGAATCTAATAAAGAGAGCCATCCAGTCGATCCGTCGGAAGTTAGCCTCTCTCCTGTGCACTGCACGCCAGCAGGCGTAATACCCCTATAGCCTGTATAGGGCAAAGTGGACGTCGTGCTCGTAGATATTCGCGCGTAGCCAGTTGCTGCCGGTAGACAGGTTGTGGCCCTCGAGCCTAGCCTATATACACCTCAGCGTTAAAGGTCGTAGCGGGGCTGGCTAACGGTATATAGCAGGCGAGACTCCCTGTATATAGCCATCGCGAGCCGCCACGTTTTCAGCAAGTTATTGGCTTCACAGCTGTCGCTAAACAGCTCTCGACTAAGTCGATTGTCACGGCGTTTCCCGCCCGCGAGAGCCGCCAGCCCGAAGGGCTCATCTCGGCTGGGGAGGGGGAGACGGCCAGCAGCCGTAGGAGCAGCGGCACTAGCACCGGCACCTCCCCCCGATAGCCCTGGCGTCAGCTTGTAACAGTCTCTTAAACTTCGGGCCTCTCCGGGCGGACTCTATATGTAGCAACTGCTGACGCAGTTATAAACTGCCGGGCGAGCCGACGTCGACGACGACGTCGTCGTCTGCTCCCACCCCCCAAGCCCGTCGACCCTCTCTCCTCTCTCCGCGACCCACCGACCCCCAGCAGTCCCTTCGCAGCCGGCGTGTACATGAAGACGCGTTGTGTATGTGCGCGGACGCCGTTCCCGACGACGGCGACGACACTGCGTCCTCGCATGGGTGCCCCCCCCCCCCCCCCGTCCGCCATCTCCTCGACCCTATACAGTTGCGCTTCTGTCGAGGGACGCCTTGAGCACGGCTTGCACTGACGAGCTGTTACCGATCCGAGAGAGAAAGAGAGAGCTTTAAATGCCCCTTCCGCCTGATGTTATGCCTGGTTGTTTATGAACTGATGATTGGCCGAGCAGGAATACTACGTCAATGGGCAGTTTACTTCTTTTTTTAGCGCGTAAGAGTGATTGACAGGCTTTTGATATTTCAAAATTATTATTTATTTGTAACCTGTAATACACGTTGTATAGGAGCACGAATTGAAGGTCGAAGCGAAAAGTAAGCTGAAATCGTAATTTTGAGCAGCAATAAAGCTCGAGAACCAACGAAAATCTATGGGGCATTCGTACGGCCAATGCTCCCCTCGCTTATTTTCGAAAATAGCACCCTCACGTGTGCTTGTGTAGCGTAATTCCAGAGCGTTCGGAGAATCGAGAGCACTTTCTAATACCTAACTTTTGCCACGTCGTTACGCGTCGTCGTCGTACCTTGGGCAACTAATCCCGCCTCGACTTAATCCCCGTTGCTATCATTTCCTGCGTCGTTCAATTCGTCAAGGCTCACGGAAATTCGAGAAGAGTCGGAAAAAAAAGATTGTGTTTTTATTTAGATTTGTTGAGGCGGCAGGGAGGGGACGATGGGATGGTAGTATAACGTGGCAGGCGCGCTAAAGGATCTCGAAGCTGAAGATAAGGCGGTCGTTTAGATTGACCGTTAGAGTCGAAAAACGCGAGACTGAATGACCGTAAAGCGGCTCGTTTACCATCTCTCCTCGTTCCTCAAACCTATATGCTCGTACCACAAGAGGCCACTCGTGTTTTCTTTTCTGACGTGCTTGTTCCTATCTTCCTTTATACCGCTTGTTTTTGATAACTGTACCAAAGAGAAAGAGACAGTGAGATTAGGTAAAACAATTTTTCACCCTCTCCTGTGATGTTTCAAGATTAGAAAAACGAATTCTCAAAGAATTCCGCTTTAGCGCAACGTTGAAGTACGTTTTTAAGTTTTTAAGTAGTAGAGAAGCATTTTAGTCAGACCCATTACGCTAAAGTAGAAAATAACGAAAATTTTATTAATTCGAGCATTTACACAAAGCACAATTCTTACAAACGTTTAATTCAACAGCAAGAGTAAATAAATATAACGGCTCGGCAGCACGACTCTCCCGCCATTTTCTTTGCTTTCAATTCTTCTGGCGCGTAGACGCTCCGGCAAAGCCCCAGGAACGGAGCTCCCGAGTTTCCCGTTGCGGAAAGAAAATCTTTTTCATTTTGCCTTCCTTTTCTTTATCTTGCTCGCTCGCATAGTTGTTCCTCCCACCCATGACTCCCTCTTTCTTTCTCGCTCTTTCTCTCTCTCTCTCTCTCTCGGTTTCGCAATAAAGCCGCGAAAGCGCGCGACAGCCTTTTCCTTTTGGCCAGCTAGCGCACCGAGCGGAAGATTTAAGGCCGACGTCGCGTAGCCAGTCGAGGTGGGGGACGATAAAAAAATCGAGATTTTCACGTGAGCGCGAAATAGAATACAGAGGCTGGTTTACGAGTTTTTCCAACGCGAAAAGTCGCCGAGCGTTACAGCTCCAGCCGCTTTTTCCTTTGCGTTTCTCTCTTCTCTCTTTTTTTCGCGTTGCCCAGCGCTAAGTTCTGCAAGTGCGCCGCTTCTTTTGTTTCGTCTATCTTTTATTGTCCGCCGGTTCTTTCTCTCTCTCTCTCTCTCTCTCTCTCTCTCTCGCTCATCTAGCTTTCCGCTCCTGGTTCGTCCCTCAGCAACGAGACAGCCTTCTCTCTCTTGCGTTTTGTTTGCCTCCTGCGCGCCAGGCGCTCTCGGCAAAGGCCATCCGGCCGCGGAATTTGAATCAGCACTTGTAATAAAACGCTGACTTTATGGGACAGCGCTCGCGAGCACCACGTGAATTAGTTTTAAGTGGATACACGTAAAGTGCAGCAGCCAGCGGAAAAGTTCAAAGTTGCATCGTATTTTTTGCGCGATTTTCGTGTATCGAGTATCAAACACTTGGTTAAGATATTGTTTGGAAAAAAAAACGGTAGATCGTTCGGGATGAAATTTAATAATCAAGGTTGATCTTGATGAAATTCGATCTATTTTGAAGGGGGAATGATTTATTGTCGAGTTAATTGTGAAGTGGCAATAAATCAACTTCAAAATTCATTAAATCACATCCAGCCGTTCAGTCGGTGTAGGAAGGGTACGGGATGGTATTCATTAAAAATCAAAACGTGAAAATCGCGTTGACACGCCGACAATTTCAGAGCTTCGTCTGAGACCTCGTGTCGTCTCTAGCCAAGTATTTCTAATCGGCCGGTGTGAAGCGTCGAAAATCAAGCTTCTCTCTTTCTCCCGCGTTACCCTCTCGCTCTATCTCCAAACTCGTCCATACCCCCACGTAAACGCAGGTTGGGTTGGGGGGGAGGAAGGACTAGGGTAACTTCTCTAATTACCCGACTGCGTCGAGGTTCGAACGTTGATAGCAAAGTCAAAGTAAATCCGATTACGCGGATATCATCTGCGTAATGTATGTACTCGCTCGCACGTTCGTGTTGCCCGTCTCGCTCTCTCTCCCACCCACTGGCACCAAGGGGATTTTGCTTTGGCAAAACCATCCGCCCCCCGTCCTCCTGCACCGGGGACTGCTGGAGCTCACACGTATGCGTATACACGGAAGAAAGCCTGGAAAAGAGATAAAGGGGTGCAGCAGTAGCGGCGACGGCGGCAACGTGCGCGTGCACGCCACGAGAGGGGGTGAGAGGGGGGAGGGGGAGAAGCCATAGGGGTTGTACACCATGCGCGACATGTTTTTCTAGACAATTTGTTCGGCAACATTAATCACCGAGCGCGCAGCGGGGTCGGAGAGCCCGCCACACACGCGCGCGCGTGTGTGTATACGCGTCGCCGAAGCCAGGCTGGAGCCGACGACGCGCCTCGCTGCCTTTTACTCCCCCCCCCCTTCCCCTTAGTCGCCCTATTCCTCTATGCTTGTCCTAAGCTTCCTGCCTCGTCGGTCCCGCTGCTAGCCATTTTTTAAATTTATTCCTTTTGACGCTTCAGCTTTTCTCCGAGATGAAGAAATCGAAGAGATTAGCGTGCAGGACGATTCGCTACGGCAATGCCGATAAGATGCAATGGAGATAAACGCGCTGATGGATAGAAAGAATCAGAGGAAACGTTCGATAAGCTTGGGCGTCATTTTTCAAAACTATTCTCTTTGCGCTATTATAACGAGTATAGACATCATTATGAAAGCCGTTACGTCTGTAGAATGTTCGTGTAATTTAAAACTTTCGAAAATAGGTAAACAACGGCAAAGTTTCGTCACGGGCGCATAATCAAAAGTTGTAGTCCCGATTATTTAGCTTTCACGACGCGAGATGGAGAAAGAGAACGAGAGAGAAAGTACGGAAATTTCCAAGGGTATGGAAAGATTCGCTCTCGGCTGGAGAATAACCAGGAAGTGTATAAGAGTAGTGGGTATAGAGAAGTTGAGGGCGGGGTTATATAGAAGAGTAACGTGGGCGAGAGCGCGGGAAACACGTGGCGTCGCATCGAGAGGCTCGTCCATCATCGGCAGAGAGCGAAAATTACCTTCCTTATCAAGCGGCGCCTCGCAGCTCCGGATTAATCTGGGCTCATGCATACTTTAAAGCCGAGAGTCTCTCTCTCCCTCTCTCTCTCTCTCTCTCTCCGGCGTAAGCGCTCGTGGAAATAGCTGAGAGCTAGGGTGTGTGCACGTCCCTTTTCGAAAGAGCCGCGGGGGCAAGGGTGTATGTGCGCAAAGAGAGAGAGAGAGAGAGAGAGAGAGAAGCTGGGGCCCAATGAGGCAGAACAACACAATACCGTGAGATGATTATCTGGAAAACTAATTTCGCGAGAGCTCGCGCGCCACGCTGCTACTACCGTTCGCTTTCGTTGCTGCTGCTGTTGTTGCTGCCGCCAAGGCTCTCGGTTGCCAGAGGCTTTAAATAGGGGAAATGAAAGAGCATTGTGTCGAGCGCTCCACCGGCGCCCGCATCGAGAGAGAGAGAGAGAGAGAGAATGCGCGCGGATAGATAGCGAGAGAAAGAGAGTCGCCGCCACAACCGCTAACGCACAGAAGAAAACAGCGGATTTAGCGGGCTTGAATTATATATTGGATTTCCTTGTATTCTTATATTTAAAAGGCTGTTTAATTAAAAATTGACGGGGCCTCCTGCACGGCTCGGACTTCGTTTACGGATTTAATTGAAAATACTCCTACTCCCCGCACCTCTCGCTCTTCTGTCTTTGGCCCTATTGCATCGGGCTTAATCATGATTCTCTCTCTCTCTCTCTCTCTCTCTTTCTCTCTGTTGAAAATCACATTGCCAAAGGCTAAAATATCTATCAAAATTATTAGGTTAGAGTATAATTAAATGTATAATTAGTTATTTAAGCCAGATTTGTTTGATAAAACAATCATCGACGGTAATAGACTAGTCGAAATTTTAACTTTGATACTGCGCTTTGTTATATAATTTTAAAATGAATTATAAACACGCATTGATTTGTTTTATTGAAACAATATCAAAGGGCTTAGTTTATAAGTATTCCATTTTTATTCTTGTCGCTGCGCTTATTGTTAAAGTTAATAGGATTGGCTCATAATTAATATTCCAATCACATTTGGTCAAAATTACAAGCCAAAGCAATAAGTCAAAAACTTCGGATCGATATAATGTGCGTATTGTCCGAATTGCCATAGCGAACCTCGTGGCGGACTAATACTCAATCTCCTCTCGGATCTATTCGCAGAGCATATATATCCAGCCGAAAAGAAAGTAAGACGCACGTTCGGCTATTTGTAATTTTCATTATCTCGACATTAATAAAGACATTAAACTGCCGGCTCACGTAGTAGAGTTAGCGGGGTGTACTAGGGGCTATACAGTGCCGCTGCTGCCGCTACGTTGGCTCACTCTCGCCGAAAGTCAAGGGAGAGAGAACGAGGCTCCATACTCCCCGAGAGCTAGGGTCAATCTTCGCTTCAGGTAGCATCTAAATGGCCGTATGAGCATTTGTAGCGCGATATTGCGGAAAGGTCCAATTCGGCCCGGCCTAAGCCCATTTCGGCAGTTAGACCAAATCTTCGAGCTCCTCGCTTGTATTATAATCTACCAAGGGACGTATAGGATCGAAGACGAAAGAAAAAAAACTCGGGCAGGCTGTAGTTCGGAAAAACGTCGAAAAGTTTATCGGATAATACGGAGCTTTTTGCTATAAATAACAAACTAATTGAAAGGTTTTAGGAATGAAGAAGGTCGTAGAAAAGTTGAAGAGATAAAGGAGGCAAAAAAAAAGAAAACCAGAGAGACCAAGAGGCACTGTATGCCTCTGCAGCGTCGATTCTTGATACTTGCTTTCATGCTCGAGCACGCGCGTATAACGGGCATTTCCCAAATCTCTGACGAAATTGGCCGGTATTGCCGTGAGAAGTTGGCGATCGTGAGGTCCGGCGCCGGCTGTTAGGGGCGTTTATTGGCTACTTTGGGGCAGTTTCTATGCGCGACACATTGTCTTCGAAATAACGGGCATAGGTCTCGGAAGAGCCCGAGATGGAGGAGGGCGCCACGATACAACGAATAAAATTCGTAGATGCGAGTTGACGATAGGCCATTAGCAACTGACTAAGAGAGAGAGGGAGAGGTGGAGGTGGAAGAAATAATGGAAGCTGTTGCAAATACGCTTGCAACGAGTGCAGTACTAGAGTGGAGGTACGCGACGGTTAATGCAAGAGTGCGTTTTGAGCTTATATTGGATTTACGATCGTAATCGATGTAAACAAATGACTGATAATTATGAAGATGGTCTTGGGTTGAAAAACCCAAAGATAGCCGTAGCAGATATTTTTCAAGACGAAAACGCACATGAGGCCTGTTTACATGCTGGGAAGGCAGCTGTAATCGTTACTGGTTCGCGTGCGCTTAAATATCCGGCGAGATGACTGTTGCGCGACGCGCCATGACAACCCCGAGAAGGAGAGAGAGAGAGTGAGAGCCTTGTCATGATGACCAGACCAGAAAGCCGACAGTGAGTAATTTGCATGCCACGAGAAAATGACTCGAAAATCATGATGATGGTATTTTTCGCAACCGAGTTCAAAAGAGTCCACGAACAATGCACGAATATCGTAAGTAAATTTTTGGTTATTGTCATTTTTTTCGTAATTTTTTTTTCAGATGTAGCATTCCTTTTGTGAAGGAAGCTTGATATTCGAGCCCAAATTGCAGGAGCATTAGATCGCTTGCGTGGCCGTGTCCAAATAATATACCACTCGCGAATCCTCGTGAGCCGCGCGCGTGCGTACACGTCAGGCTATACCCCACGTCACTTAACACCTTTCATCCTCGGCCATTATTTCGTTGTTAACACTAGCCACGCGTCTCTCTCTCGTCGACGACGACGAAAGCATAGCGAATGGCACTACCGAAACAATGACGTATTAGCCGCGGGAGAGAAGCGCGTGCGAGCGAGATATCTAGGAGAGAGCGCCTCTGTGCTGCATCCGGCGCGCCTCGTCACGATGACAAACAAGAAAGCCCCGACGAATTAATACACACGGCCTTAGCCATTGTGTAAAAACGGCCGTTTAAGGGACACGTGGCGCGTCTTGCCCAAAGCCGCCACCGCAGAGCGTTGGCGCCGGGTGAAAAAGGGGGAGACGAGCCAGCGGATAAAGGGTTGGCTCACCCTCCATCTCTCACGGCCAATCGGGAGGAAGAGTGGGTAGGGGGGAAAGGGCTGGAAGGGGGGTAAGAGCGAGGGGAAGGTAATACTCATTCGGGTGTAATCGCGCTCGCAAAACTCCATCACACTTTGCTAATAGAGCTGAGGCTCCGCTGTGCTGAGGGAATAGGGAGTGGATGGGATACTCGCGCGCGAGACGAGCCTGCCTACGTGCGGCTTTATGCCGCATAAACGGCCCTGTGTTGCTGCTACTGCTACGCTCTTTGGGGGGTTCAATTAATGACCGAAAATGTTGCAATAATATATACCCACTGGCCTCTCGTCCGGTACTTTCTTTCTCGTTTAATACGCATTTCTTTCCAATTTGAGATTGGCCAATTTGTCCGATGCAAATAAGTTAAGAGAAAATTGTTCCATCTTTGGTCTACTGAGATAAATGTTTTTCTTTTTTAGACAAAAAAAAAGATGTTACGAGACAGAATCCTTTCTATTCCAGGTTGTTTTTTATCGGTTATCTTCTTTGCCAATCTGGCCAAAAACTAAATTGGTTTTCAGATTTACAAGAGTCGCGTGCATGAATAAAACGGTTTTTTTGGAGCATTACTTTACGAGATATTCTCATTCTAGCATTGTCGAAATTTCGTGTCAACGTTGATTATATTGTTCGGGTAAGAATATATCAATAGACGCAAACAATACGGGGAAAAAAGTCGGAAACATCGTCGAAGCTAGGCCGCAACGTTATCCCAAATCTAAATTAGGATTTCAGCGAGGAGAGATGTTGCTTATTTCAGACCCGAACAAAACAATAAACAAAAGAAAAAATCTATTAAGGACGAAAGTGGGGGTAGAAGAGGGGAGAAAGTCAGGGTGAAATATTGATTGTAATTTGGGCGGAACATGTGAGCCTTCGCCAAAAGAGAGAGAGAGCAGCCCTCCTTCCAGCCGCAGAGAGGGAGAGAGAGAAGGCCAACACATTTCTCGTGTCCCGAGAGCTCTGCTGAAAGCGAGTGACGCAGGTGGAGTCGGCCGATCGGAAGATTATTGTGGAAGAAGCAAGCGGGAAAGCAGTGTGGGGCCCACCACAGTTGCCGGCGCACCGATGTACGAGAGAGCCGCCTCCTTCATCACGCGTAGAGCTGCCCCGGGATACGAGAGCGCGCGTATTTTGTATTTCTCCCAGGGCCGCACCGTCGGTGTAGCGATATTTTTCTTTTTTGCTTTTTTTCTCCGAGCCGCAATTTATTTATTTTTTTTTTTTTTGATTTTTCATTTTTGACATTAGAACGCTCGCCACGTATTCGCTTGCCGAGTTTGATGAAAAAATGCTATAGAAACGCAGGATGTAGTGGAGAGGACAGGTGCCGCGAAAGAGTCGAAACGCGAGTGTAATCAGGGATATATACGCAATGGTATACTCTCTTGCGGAGCATGTTGTTCGGAAGAATAAATTTTCTCCGAAATTTAACGACGAGAGGGTTGAGCTTTTATTTTACGTCGTTACGCTTTTTCCCCGCCGGCTCTCAGTATCTCCGCGGCCATTATTTACCGCTTTGTTTTTCTAAGCGCACATATACTGGAGGGTGCAAAAAGCGCCAAGCGAGAAAGAGCAGTTTTCTACGGAGCGAGAGAGCCTTTGGGCGGGAGGAGGGAGAGAGGTAGTCGGCTTGCTTTTCCAACGAAGAGGGAGAGAGCGAGAGAAAGAGCTTACGGAGGAGGAGGAGGGGTCGTTGGCCAATCCCCGGGCAGAGCGAAGGAGGGCTTGCCGGCAAAGCGCAGTACCGGGGCGAGATAATCCCAGTTAATGATTGCCCGGACAATTACGGCGCGGCCTCGGAGATGGGAAGCCGGCGATTCATTCTCCCGTCGACGCCCTTTATTGGCATAGCCGCCGACGTAGCACACCTCCAACGACGTCAGGCCAGCCCACCCCACCCCCCTCGCTCACGTTCGCGCAATCAGCGGAGCCTTTATTTATTTACGATTAATTTATCCGGCCCTGATTCCTCGCCATTAGTTTCGTCGACCGGCGCCGACGTTGACGTTCCACGGCCATCCCCGAGAGTAAGCTTTCCAAGTTCGCGAATGCCGCGCGATATGGAGATAAGAAAGGTGTGTAACAAGCGCGCGCGAGTACCGGGGAGAAATGAAAGTTCGGAACTAAAGGTCTCAAACTACGCTCGAGACGAGCATTAGAGATTACTGCCGATGCTAACTAATCCGGTCGTAAGCGTAACCGCTAAGGGGATCTCCGCAAAATTCCGAAAACTCCGAGTCCGCGAGAGACTCTGGGCGAGAGCGCGCGGGCGCAGGCTCCGTTAGGCCCGAAGTAAATAGGCCGTTGTCGGAGAGGCGCGGATGGCTTAGTTGCCGGCTGCTACGATGGCACACCTGTGGAGCAAATTTACGAAATGTTTACGATCGTAGGCGCCTGCCGAAAGGCCCGCTCCCCGAAATATCTCTCTCACTCCTTGTGCCACCCTCTCGCTTCCTCTTCCCTTCAATGCGCTGCCGCGTCATTTGGCGTTATTACGACGACGAGGACGTCGTCTTGGCAAAAAAAGGTCGATCGTTCGAATGAGTTATGCGATCGATGAGACGAGTGACTTTTTTACTTATTACAGGTTGCTTGCTTTTGAAACGAGAATTATCGCGTGATTGATGTTAGTTGCGAGTTTTAAGCTAAATTAGTAAACTTGTAACTGTCTCGTCGTACGTCCGGAGTGCCTGAAACATCGGTATACCAATTTACAGCGTCCGGAAAAGTTAAATGTGATCTAAAATGTTTGAGACTCCTCAAAAATGTCTCTCGTTCTATCAAGCTCGATTAAACTTTCCTCGATTTTTTCTTTCAAAGCGCCAAGAAAAAAAGATATCAAAATTACAAAGGACTTCTTTCGACTGCCGGCCGAAATCTAACGCTGCTGAAAATATCGTTTCTCCAGAAAAGTGAAAGGAAAGTAAAAAAAAGTTAAGGTAAAAAGAGGAAAAGAGGGAGGGTAACAGAAAAGGGTGAGGGTTACTCTGTCTCCGTGTTAGCCGGGCTCGGTTATGAATGTGCCCAATTACATCTTAAAAGTCGTGCTCCATTAATTTTCACAGCTGCTGCCGCTTAATTGGGAGAGAGAGAGCCCGGGCTCTCCTGATATAATAATAAACCCCCGAGCATAGAGCCGCGCGCGTATACACTGCTGGCGCTCGAGGGAACAAGATGGCAAGAGAGAGAGAGAGAGAGAAAGCGAGTGCGTGGCAAGCACGGCATTTACGAGCTCGCGGAGTTTAGGGCGGCCGTTCCATTGACGGCTCGCGTCATCGATCCGCATAGCCCGAGAGGAGCGTTCTCTGCTGACGACCAGTCTGATTCGCGGATCGTCAATTTGGATGGCTTCGTTCGGCGCGCGCGCTCTCCTAGTTCGCCGTGACTTTTACGACGCTGACCTTGATCTACCGCTTGCCCCACTGACTTTGGCTTCCGTTTGCCTCGACGAGGATCGACGTTGGTTCGGTATACACTTTAAGCTGATCAAGTATGAGAAAATTAAAGATGATCAAATGAAATTTCTTCTTTCCTACAAACTCATTTTCTCCCATATACTAATGCAGGAATACCTTTTCTTTACAACCAAACTTTTGTGCCATAGTTAGGCTGGAATATCTTTCGCCTCCTTTCTAGCCATCCTACTATAGCGAAAAGTGATGCATGGGCTTGTCGCACATCGAGTCATGTGTCATTGGCTCTCGCTCCCAATCCGAAAGTGCGTCGAGCGTTATTCCAGTGCGCGTAGTCTGATGAAGCACGCGGCCCTACTACTGGAAGTACCCGACTGCGGGAGAGGTAAGACGCAGACGGTCGAGGGAGGGGAGAGCAATGGCCCGTGAACCAGCGGCCGAAGGCGTAATGACGCGGCTCTCCTTTCAAAGATTGCATTGCCCAGGAAAAGCTCCGAGGAATGCTGTGCACGGCCCACGCACACATGTCCCCTTTGCACTGTACCTCTTCCCCTCTTCACGAACAACGAAACGAAATCTCAACACAGACGAGCGTAATGCACACTAACACCCAATTCATACTCGTGGGAGAGCTTTTGCTCAAAATGGAGAGAGAACGCGGAAAGAGAGAGAGAGAAAAAGGACAAAATCGATACGGCGGCTCCAGGATTCTGGCAGGGAGAGAGAGGGTTTTAGGTTAAAATACGGGCGAGAAAATAATGGTCTCTATATACCCCGCACAGTTCCTATACGTTCGCTCGGCCGAGGCCTTTACGCCGTGTTTGTAGATAAAGAGAGAAGTATCCTTCACGCTCTGCAGACTCTCTTCTTCTCCTTCTCTTACTCTGCCACCTATACCCTTTCGCAGAATCGAAATTACCATGACTACTAGCTGCTGCGCGGCTTTTAATTGCGCGGCCTGCGATTCGTCTCCGTAGTGTAACTGAACTGTCACTCGTGTCCATCTGAAATGGTCCTCCATTTTTATCTTTTCTCTCACTCTATTAACCGATTGTTAACAATCTAATTTTTACAAAGGCAGCGGGAGTGTGAATCAGTTGTAGTTCATTGTTTCAGCCGAACGCCATAGCTCGTTTTGACGCACTTTTCGTTGATTCGTTTCACTTGCCTTTGAATGGATCAATAAACGATTGTGAGAAAATTTTTATTAAAATCTTCAAGTTAACCGTTATTCTTTGAGTATTATTGATTGGAAAAAGAAAGACAAAACTGTGTGATTGAGGTACAAGATACTAGAATAGTAATATCCGAAATCTAGGGTATTAACAACGAAGAGATTTAGAAATGAAGAATTCGGGATTTCTGTTGTTGTAGTCGACAAGAACTACAATAAAGTACTCCCCAGATCCAATAAAAATGAAAAATGATCGGGGGTTCCCTATCTGGAATTAAGTAAGAAAAGAAATAGTCTTGGTCCACGTCCGCATACCTTGGGGCGACTTCCAAACGGCTTGGACGATCGGGTCGAGGAAAAATTTAAGGATTCGAGAAAGAGAGAGAGAGAGAGAGAGAGAGAGAGAGAGAGAAGAAAAAGGGTCGCCAGGAAAAAAAGGAAGGAGAAAGAGAAGAAATAGAAGGGAGGAAATCCGTATCCAAGAGAAGCATTTCATTCCATAGAGGTATATCTCCCTCTCTCTCTCTCTCTTGGCGGCCGAGCGAAAACGAGGCTCGGATGAAGGGAGATGAGGGAGGACTGGAAACTTTTAAAACTCCTCTGATTCGCTTTTCCGTAAGTAATAGATCGGCAAAAATGAAGGAGAAAGTCGGAATTAAAGAAATAAATAAGAGCCAAAGCCGCGAGAAATAGAGAGAGAAAGAGAACTGAGAGAGCAGAGGGAGGATACGGAGAATCCGCGAGGAATAAATGAAAGAAACTCACGGCCTGGCGCGACAGATAAACAAAGAAATTAAGCGAGAAGACGCAGAGCAGAAGCAGAAGAGAAGGTGCGCGCGCGAGAGAGAAGGAGAGTTGCGAGAGGGCGCGTACGTCCTCGAAGTTATAAGAACCAATTTAAAAAATCGCAGCGAAGGAAAACGGCGGGACTTGGCCAACTCTCTCTTTCTCTCTTTCCTGTGAGCACGCGCGGCGACTCTGAAAGTAAACTCGCTCTCTCCCTCCTGTTGGAATATACAGAAATAAAAGAGAGAGAGAGAAAGGGAGGTGGAAGGAGGAAGCAGGTTTGGGGAGGAAGAAACGGCTCGACCTAAGTTAAATCCCGGAATTTTAGTTAAAAGAAGCAATTATAGAGCAGCCCGTGCGAGCAGAAAGATACGAGACGGACGATAAGGAAAACTGATCGCCTTTTCCACTGTCTTTTCTTGTTTCTCGCCTCTCCGACGCTAAAGTGCGACGCTGCGTTTTAAAGACTGCAAACTTTTCTCTTCCGTTACTGCTGCTACCGCTGCTGCTGCTGCTGCTGTTGCTGCAGAATCGAGAAGAGAGAGAGAAAAAAACAACAGTAAAAAGTTTTAAGTAGTTTTATCATTTATAAGAGTAAGGAAATAAAATGAGAAGGATAGTTTAGTTTACAAAAAAATATGAGTGATTGAATGGGAAAATTGAAGGAACGAGCTTTGCGAAATGTTACGAAACGAGCAATGTTTAATCGAGGAAACAAAGGAATGCCTATTCATTCGTTACACTGCGTTAATATTCCCAGCGCGTCTATTCGAAATCTCCAGCCGAACATTTTCAAAATTGACAAGTAAATTGAAAAAGCCGCGATAAACCTCGCGAGCGTAACGGTACGAACTGTGAAATTTAATTTGACATTTAGAGCGGGTGCGAACTTTTAACGCGATTTGACACGTCTAACGCGCGCAACAGCCTCAAAACTACGAAAACTTCGAGCCCCCAAATGAAATCGATTTCCAGCTGCGAAAAGTCGAACGCGCAGCGTAATATTTCCCAAAGACCAGCGATTTTTCAAATTTACATTGGACTTTATGTGAAGGGACTGCAGCACCCTCGTCCTAAGATTTCCTAAACGTGATATCGGCATAGGCAGTGAAAATTCCCGGGGATCAATTATCGACGCGCGCGGGTATAATGCGGCTGACGCTCGCCGGGGGGGAGACTCTACCCCTCGGCCAATCGCCGTTATTGCAGATTCGGCCTAGGCTTGATGGATGTACACCCGGCTTCTCAATTGCTTCCAGCAGCACCCGCGCGCTCTCCTCCCCCTCTGCGCCCCTTATACTCGCTGCTTATCCTATACCAGGGGATCGGGGGGGGGGGGGGGAGAAAATACAGGCTTCTCCGGGAAAATGGGAGAGCAGGCACGAGGCGTCGGCACCTCGTCATTGCTCAGCCTCCACCCCCTGAATACTGCCTGGTTACGTATTTTTTTCTTTTTTCTTCGGATCTAATGTGTACGGCCGGGTACGACGTGTCGGCTGACGTCGAAGGGTGACGGGATCAATGAGACGCGAAGCGCACGTGTAAATGCTACGCGTGAACGTCGACGCGTAAACATCGGAAAGGCAGTTGTGATGAATTTTTATGCGTCCTCTCTTCGTCGAACGTCAGACGACTTTTTCACTAGGGAAACACGAGCTAATGGCAAATAGTGTGATAGATATGGGCCTATAAAGGGGGCGAGCGAATATGCGACGAGCGACTGTGTGCACAAATTACGAGAGTAATGAATTTTTTTGAGCTATTACAACGAAAACTTTCTTGTCCCGATATGAAATGTAGGTAATAACTTATTCTCTGTTGAAGTATTATTCATTCAACATTTCTAGAATAAATTAAGTAAAATGTTTATTTCAAATGTTGAGGCTGAAAAAGCTTAGAAATTTCAACTGCAGTGGAATATTCAAGAAGAATATAGCGTTGAAAATTGTTAACAAAGAAAATCTAACAGCAGCGGCAGGAGCAGCAAGAGAGAGCGGTTAAGCTCGGGAGTGGCATAAAAACGTCGTGGCATAAAGTAGTAGCCGCGGAATAAAACGAAAACGAGGCGGAGAAAAGAAGAGGAAAAGCTCATATCCCAGAGAGAAAAAAGTAAAGGAAAAGTCTGTTTCCCGCGGAGAGCGAGGAGAAGCAGAGAAAGAGAGATAGAAGCTTCTTGCAGGGGTTAGAGCGTGGTACAAGGTCTAAGTGCGAGCGAGAGAGAAAGGGAGAGAGAGAAAGCGGTCGTGGAACGAAAGCTTGCCGAGTGATGCGTGAAGAGCGAGGCGCGCAGCAGAGAGAGAGAGAGCTCCAGCGGCTGCGGGTGGAGGGGCCAGGAGAGAGAGAGAGGGTGGGTGGGGGGCTGTATGGAAATGTTGGTCAAATATATCATTCCGGCTTGACAGTGCAATTCTCTTATCTGCCTCGCGCCGCCTGCCTCTCTCGCGCGCCCGCCGGAGCCTCGCCCCGAAACCCCATCTCCCGACGCGCACGCACACGTACACCCTGCCGTACAGACTCACACACATACGCGTCCGTGAAAGCACACACCAAGCTGCTGCTTCTGCTATTGCTGTTGGCCTCCTCATCCGAGGGGCGAGAGAGCGAGAGAGAGAGAGAGGGAAAGCGGGAATGGGGTGGATCGGTTGGAAGGAAAGCAGCGGTAGTTTGGGGAGGCTTCCTCTCTCCCTCTCTCACGAGCGAACGGTGGGGAGGAGAGAGAGGACCGATAGAGGATCTGCAAACACGCCGTGGCCCGCTAGCGTCACACTCCGTCCGCGCCTCTCCCCCGTCTCTTCTCATCCTCTCGCTTCCTCCTCTATACGCTGTCCCGGTCTCTCTGTACCAGTAACAGCAGCAGCTTTCTCGTCTCCTACGCTTCCCGCCTAGTCCTCGCCTCATCCTCTATTTTACCGCGCTGTCCTTCTCATCCCCCTCCCAGCAGCTACTGCTCGCTTTCTCTAATGCAAACGTACGTATATGGGTGTACACGTACGCTAGCCCCTCTCTCTCTCTCTCTCTCTCATACACACCGAGCAAATCCGTCTACCCCCTGAGCAATCCCGGCCCAGGATGACGGACTGCTCTGCAAAATAGAGCGGAATGTTACTCTTCGAAAGTATACGAAGACCAAAGAGAACGGCGAGAATAACCACGTGCGTTATAACGAGAGTACAGCCCCCCCCTTCGCCCACTCCGTTGAGCATTGATTTCGTTATATTTACATAAAGTCTACATATTTATACGCATGCAGTTAGAGCTCTGTGTGAGCTTTTATACAACCCCGTAATTAACACGAAATAACTAATTTGGAAAAATTGAACGAAAAACTTTGTCTAGGGGTTCCTAGAGCGTTTTCGTCGGGAAAACATTTACCAAACTAACTTGCTCGTGTGCGTATCTTTGGATACGCTCCCTATTTCCTCGTCTCAGTGTGTTTCTCTCTCTCTCTCTCTCTCTCTCTCACTTTCTCTCATTTTCAGAAACGCTGCTAAATCACTGCTTGCCTTGACGTCTTCGCGCCCGACACACACGCGCCGACCCCAAACAGAAGGAGAGAGAGAGAGAGAAAGAGCCGAAATAACGTCTGGGGGTCAGTCGAGACTTATTGACAGCTTTATACACGGCTCCCGTTGTTATTGCAAATTCTTCAGATTCCCCGCTGAGGCCATACGCGCCGGATATCTCGCCGACGCCGTTCGTCTTGGCTTACACGTGTCATCGTCGTCGAGCTATATCCGTCCCTGCTCGCTTGATGAATTCTCCTCTCTTTTTCTCTCTCTCTCTCTCTCTCCCCCTCGATCCTCTTTATACGCGTACGTGGACGTAAAATAGAAAAGCGTATATCCTAGAAGGCTGCGGAAGAACAGGACGGTATGAGAGAAAGCGAGACGCGAAAATAAGGGAAAATCGAGCGATAAAGCGGAGAGAAAGACGAGCCGGAGACTTGGCCGCGGCAAAAACGACAAGCTCGAGTGTATGGAAGGCGAAGAAAGAGAAGCGCGCGTCTCGCAATTTAAGGATGTGTATGAAGGAGAGCGAGCAAGCCGAAGGAAAATAAGACGCAAAAAACAGACGTAAAGAAAAGAGATAAGGGAATCCGGCCGCAAGTAAGAGAGAGGGAGAGAAAAAAAAGGATGGACGCAGCAGCAGCGAGGGACCAAGAGAGGGAGAGATAAAGGAGTAAGAAAGATGAGATTCGAAACGGAGATAGCGCAAGGGAGTCTGGCCACTCTCTTCGCTCGCTTACTCTCTCGCGTGCAGCACAGCCGATCGCGCTGCTCGTTTTGCGTGCGCGAAAGAAAGGAGCACTGCGGGACTATACAGAGGGAAAAGGGGCAAAGCCCCCCCCCCCTACCCCCGGGCCAATCGCAGGACGGATGCTGGGCGCTATCGTCGCGCGATGTTGCAACTCGTGCGCCGGGGCCACGCGAAACAATACAATTTAGATAATTAAACAGATATCGCCCCCTGTCTCATCCCCCCCCCAACATCGCCTCCTAGCCAACGGCGCTTACTATAGACTGTCGCAGTGGAGCTAATGCAAAACAGAGATTTCGCCTTTTCTCAAGCCCAGTCTGCTTTTACTCCCTTTTGTTTTGCCTCCGATTACGCGAGTCGGACTTGCTCGACTTGCTCGCTCTTTTGTACTTCTTGAAGGAGGCACGTGTACGAAAGAGAGAGTACACGACGTACATTTTCATTGACCATTGTCGATTTTATTTCGTGCCTGGAAGTGGTTGATTCAAATATTCAAAGGTAATCTTTATGAACGATATCTTTTTTTATATACCTTTATTTTGCTCGAATTTATTTATTTGAATAGACAAAAATATTTATTTTTCAGCTTTGTTAAGTTAAAGTTCCTGTCTTCTTTTTCAACAAAAATAAGAGAAAAAACAAATGATAAAACGAAGCAAAGAAAGAAGCGAGAGAAAAATATCCTCTTGCGCATCTCATAAAGAAGTCCCCCGCAACCGTGAAATCGCGATCGCGCGAGTTTGCTCGGCAATCTGCGGGCACGAGCAGCGATAGAGAGTAAGAAAGAAAGAACGAAGAGAGGGCGAGTAGAAGAAGAAGCGAACCTCTCGGATGTCTCCGGGCGATAACGTCTCGCGGTCTGATAACTCGATCGCGTCCGAGAAGGCGGTAGAGGTGGATGGAGGAGGGGCGTCCCTCGAAGCGCGCAATATCAATTTGTCCATCTCGGCGTCCAACCGTGGAGCGCACTATCGCGTCAAGGGCGAGAGAGAGAGAGAGGGGTGGACATGAGATGCATAAATGAGCCGAGTCATGGCTCTCGGCTTTTTCTTCAGCCGCCGACGCGCTTGTCCTTGTCAAGAGGTGATCGCTCTATTTTTGATCGGTACACGTCCGAGGCCGAGAGAGGCAAAAAGAGAGAGAGAGAGAGAGAGAGATAGTACAGAGCGAGAGCTGCGATGAGATCGTACAACGGCTCGCTATAATTCACGAACGCCGCGGAAATTTCGCTTGTCTCGCGGACACGCGGAGAAATTTCTTTGGTAAACAAGCCTAATGAAAATATATTGCTTTGAACTAAATCATTTTCGCTCACGGTTAATTGCGCGATCTCCTGGCTATCTCACCCGCTTTTTCACTCCTGCCGAGCGCTATAGCTAATGAAAAAGAAGCCCAGATTAAAATTACAGCTGTACACACTACGAGCCGCGAAGCTGCGCAGTCGTCCAACAAATGCTCCCGGCCGATAAATAATTTATCGCATTAATTAAGCGAGCAAATTATCGATCACTCCGCGATAAAGTATATCACGCTCAGTTTCTCTCTGTGTTGGCTTCTTCTTCCCTTTCCCAACGTATTACCCGCGAAACAAATCCGACGATCTAAAAATATCCAGCAGAATTTACTTTAATGATAAAACTTGTTTACAAGCTCGCCACGTGGGGGAAGATCGCGGGGAGGAATGAAAAATAAATTACGCGCCTGAAAATTCAAACGCCAGGAAAATCCAAGTGTTGCGTATCCCGCAATCCCAGTAATTAAACGATTAAGCAGGAGAGGAGGCGAGAAAAAGGAAGACGGGCAAAAGGTCTGTCAATTTGTAGTCGAAACTGTTAGAGCCGCCGCGGCATTAGCATGAGCTTCGCATCGATTTTCATTTATACGAGATAGCACGCCGATCCCACGCGCGTGCCAGCAGAGAGCAAGAGAGAGAAAGGGAGTGAGTTCGGAAAGAAAAAAAAACCGCGGCAAAAGGAAGAGATAGCTGCACGGAGGAAAGCTTACGATCCGAGAGCTACGAGAGACGCGAGAAAAAATATCATGACACGTTGGAGAAGTAGAGAAAAAAGACGTGCGCGAGAGCGAAGGTATACACATACATATGTAGAGGCGATATTATCTCTCTCGGCGTGCGCTCGGACTTATGGGCACGCATATACGCGCCGGCGTCGCCGCTGTATACGTATATCCATAGCTGGTTCTCGCGAGTAAGAGGGAGAGAGGGTAGGCACATCGCGGGGAGGCCCGGAGGGTGCAGGCCCCCTGCCGGGCGCCGCGTGTGTTAATTTGAATCGGGAGAGATTACGCGGGGACTCCCTGTCGCGAGCGGCCATTTTGTATCAAAATGTCGATAAAGGAAGTACCCCCCTCCTGTGTGTGTGTCTCTCTCTCTCTCTTTCTCTCTCTCCACCGCCACCACCACTGCAAGCATAGCGATGCTTCTCTCTCTCTCTTTCTCTCTGCGCGATCGCTCATCCGCTCGTCGACGCTCTCTCTGTTCTATACGGCGAGCCGCGCAAGAACGAGAGGAGAAGAAGCCGCTAATGGCCCCGGAGGAGAGGCTCGCGGTACGCGCAAGCGTCTTACCCGAGAGCGCAAAGAGGGAGCAGACACGCGGAATATTGAATTTATACGCGGGGCAAATGCAATTTTCATAATTTTACTGCTAATGATTTCTCTGGGCGAGCGAGCAGGCTCTCTCTCCCTCACTACTCTCTCTCTCTCTCTCTCTCTCTCTCTCTCTTCCGAGCAGCACAAAGTATTTTATATGAGGTATTACGGTAAAAAGGAGAAATTCGTAAAATGATTTCCCAAGACCCATTCGTAAATTGAAATGAATTTAAGACGCGTTGCAGCTCTCTTCCTCTCGCCTTCTCTCATTCTCTCTTGCTTTACCTTTTAATTGCAACGCTTTACTGTTATTTATCATTGAATTTTATTTATTTCCCGATAAATATATATACGCGCGCATACACTTTTTCGATAAAATAACCGGGCTTCCTCGAAAGCCCGGAGCAAACAAACAAATGAGGTAGCGTCGGCCAGTGTTCCATTAGCAAATGCAATTTTCCACATTTTCCCTCTCTCTCTCTCAGTCTCTCGCTCGCGCGATACGCACTGATTTACTTTTTCAAAAGCATACAGCCGGCACACTCTACGCTCCCGCCGAAAATCTAATTATTTTCGCGTATCATTTTTCATGCCCGAGCCGTTATTTATATTTATTGCCGGGTTATATAGAAAAACACCGATCCAAAAAAAAACAAACAAGAAAAGCAAGAGAGAGAGAGGGAGAGAGGCGGGGGAGTGAGGAAATACAACGCGTTATATCACGGCCGACATCGTGTAATTCTACTCGACTTTGTCGTGGCGCTGCGACTCTCTGCACCCCATAAATATCTCTGAATCATCGTGGCTGTGCGCGCTCGCGCTATATAGCCTCTTGCCACGTGTTCACGCTGAGGGCTGAGTGCCCCTCTCGCGCACATACAGCATTCTTTCTTGTAACTTATCGGCGAGAGAGCAGCTCGCGAGATTCCTTTTGAGAAATCCGCCGATTCTCGTATCGAAATAGTATCGGCATTCACCTCCTTTTGTTGGCCCCTTGCTATTTTCAGGAAATTCCACGTTACAGGTTGATGCCTCGCCTGCACTTATTTAGCAATTACATTTACCGAGTGACTTTTCTAAACGAAATTCCCGTAATTTGGTATCGAATTTCAAAAAGTAAGGGGGCAACGAAGCAAGAGGGTAGTAGAAAAGGATTAGACATCACTTATACAATAGACAGGGGGGGAGGGACAATCAAAAGCTCATCGGTGTATGTACAGGGTTATTTGTCCCGGGGAAAGACGAAACGGACGTTGGCCAATAGATTTCGCTGGGGCGCGTCCCGATACAAATGCAACGATTGTTTGATGCACGGCCGATTAAATGATCGCGCGATTTTGAGGGATAGCCCGGCGCGCCCGTTGCGGTTATCTCGGCGTATCCACGACCACACGCGCGCGTATTGGTCGAATTTACTATTGTGCGGAGCTGGCCGCTCGGACAAGTGTAGCTCGGGGTTATAACGTGCGACTCCAGGAAATGTGCGACGCCTGATTCCGAATTAAAAGTCCAACGGGTTTTGATCTACGGCTGGCTTATGACAAATCGAACATTTTCCGCGTCGTTTTGCATCTGTATGTATACTTTTGTTTCTTTTTTTTTCGTACAATCGTTACATCGATTTCTTACTTAAGCGTGAATTAATATTTCAGTCAGCGTCACAATTTTCATGTGATTGTTTATAATGATCAGCAGACCACATGAAATAACAATAAAAAAAGAGCATAAATTAAAGCGTATCTTGGCGATTATGGAGCATTTCATTTTCGGAAGGAAGAAACAACGAGACGGACGAATCGTTACGGAGCTCTCCCCAGCGTGACGAAAGAAAGAAGAGGGGGAGAGCAGAGGGGGGCTTGGGAGATATAGCCCGCCGCTCGTCGACGAAGCATCGCTTCCGACGGAAAACCGCCCCCGATTGAACAAGAATACCAACCACCCCCCCTCCCTCCCCTTGTGTTTTCATTGTGCTCATATCCATTCACGTGTTTGCCCCGAAAGCCTCTCGTCCTATAGCTCTTGCTCTCTCCCATAATGCCCTAAGCGAATGATCCAACACGTGTTGTGTCTTATTTTTACCCGTGACGTAATGCGCTTTGGAAATTTCATGTGATCGAATGCGCTTTTATTATGAGGCTTTTTTTTTAATCGATTCCTCTCTGCCGTGCAGCTTTTTAGATATATGGGTTATTCAAACGGACTCACCGACTGATGCGGTTGAATCGAAATTGATAGTCTCCTTCACTTACCTGTAAAAGATAAGAAGAAAAAACATTAGTACAAATTTTATATGGGATATAGACATTTTCAAAGTGATAATATGTAAAAAGAAAAATATTACGGTTGCAATATATGAAAAGCAAGGGAAATATGATTTTTAACGCGAATTCGCTTGCAATGACGCCACAAAAAAAAAAACAAAAGGGGTAATAGCAGGGCTAGACCATCCAAACACCGCGGAAGCAACGAAAGAGAGGGAGTGAGCGAGTGTCTCTTTGCGCACGGTCTTCGTTACATTCGAATCGCCTTGGTAATCTATCCGCATCCCTCTCCCGCATCTCGTGTACACGCACACGCTCGTACGCTCGCGCGAGCTTTCTCGCGCCGGGCTTCTCCGTCCTTCTCACTCTTTCCCCCTCCTGCCCCTTATACACCGTGTATCTTTCGCGTATTTCGTTGCAAATTTATCGCGGCTCGCGAAAAATATGAAAACTGGTTTGCCGCCTGAGTGGTCCGAGTCATGCCAGCGAGTAAGAGAGAGAGAAGCAAAGAGATGAGATCTCGTCTCGAGTTCTACGCTCTCTCTCTCTCTCTCTTTCTACCCGCTGGCTCTCTCTGGAGCTCAACATGTGCGTATACTGACCAAGAAATCGCGGCAGAGGCGTGAGCGTGTGTGTTTGCGTATACGTACGTGCGAAACCGCGTATAGCTGGACTGCGAGACGCTGCGTGCTCGAGCCCGTTTATTTATGTTTATGGGGCAGTGCGGAAAAATTGCTAAATCCAGTGAGATTGGGTCATTTTTATTGATGGCTTGCTTATTCTTATTTAATATCGAGCCCGAAATTATAATGTCGCGAATATATTATGTATTTTTATTACGATCTCGCGGAAAAATGCTGGTTTCTATTAATAAAGACGACGTATTATCTCTTCTTTTTTTGTTGTTTTATGAAAATTAAAAAGAATAAATTTGAAAAATCGCGATATACGCGGACGCACGCGGTCCAAATTGCACTCGGCGAATAAAGCCGAGTAAAATTTCTGAATGCAATTTTATCTGATGCGACCGCGCAGAGAGCTTGGTTTATATAGTTTGAGGATTATATAAAATAAACTTGTATGATAAATGAACAGCAAGTGTTGCTCGCCCCTATCTTACGACGGGTAGCCTGACTGTAATCTCGACCATCTCGCGGACGATGCATAAACATGTTCGAAAGACCCGTAGGTCAAGGGCAATCATATTTTTCCATCGCAAATATTTCGACCTTGTGCCAGAAATATTAATCTCGACTTTCTTCGCAATTTTATAGAATACACTTTATAAAAAAAACGTGGCTAAAACTAATTATCTGTAGAGTTTTAAAGCTCGTGGACTGATAATAGATGAAAAGTTCCAATAAACCAAAAGAATATCCGGGAAAAACTTAAAAAATCGTAAAATGAGCAGTTGAAAATAATAAAATCCCACGTGTAATGCAGACAGAACGAGAGGCATATCCCCGTAATTTTAAATTAAACCGTGACGTTTTCAAATTAACGTTTTTGCCCTCGCTCTCATGCCGCTCTCGCTTATTCGACATTGCTTCAGAGAGAGAGAAAGAGAGAGAGAGAGAGAGTCTGCGTTTTCTCGCATACCTTCCCTTCCTTACCCCCAAGGCTCGCTTTTCCGTCGAAAGAGAGAGGAGGATGTCGAGGGAGAGAGAAGGAGAGCGCCATAGTGGCAGCCGGGCAAACTTGCGATATTACGGCGGGCGAGCTTTTTCGTTGAGGCGCGTGCGTCCCGGCTGGGCCCCGCGAGTAATTTAGGTACCAGGAAATTGGTTTTCTCGACAATGAAATAGAAGAATGCGGCGATGCTGCCGAGATCGCTCGCTCGTCTCTCTCACTCGACAGGACGTGAAATTAAAAAAAAAGTTATAAAAAGGTAATAATTGGTCGGAGAGACGCGAATTTAACAGGGCTCATTGTAGCCTCGGGATCATTGAAGGAGACTTTAAAAAGCATACGCAAAACTGACAATACGTCGCGAGAATTAATTTTTCACGTGTGGGCTCGAATAAAAAAAATCCATTGTTAGGTTTTCAGTAAAGTCGTGAAAAGTAGGCTGTCAAGTTATACCTCGGAAGGCAGTCAAAGAATGTAGAAAAACCGAAAGACTCTTTTGTACGATTAGAAAATTTCTCGAGAAAATTTATCCAGCTATTCCGTGCGAGAAATGGAAAAAAGAAAAATGTTAATGTCAATCAAGTGGCTTAAGTCGCTTTAATCGGATCGAATAAAAATTCCTGCGGCAAGCGCAGATGGAATGAGATTATTAGAAAGTATTTTTATCGTCGCAAAGCCAACAAAGCATCGCGTGTAAATGCTCGTCTAACTGAAATAAACGCAAGGAAAATGCTTTTAAGAAAACAGCATGAGAAAAGTTTGCACTTTGCATTTTTAATCCAAAGTCTACTCTCGGGGAGACGCTCTATCGGGCATCGTCTGCTTGAAACTATCTTAGAATTAAAGGTAACACCCTTACAAGTTTCTTCCATTAAGAATACAAAGTCTTATAGTTCATAAATTAAAACGTATTTACGTCTTATCTTTCAAAAACGTTTTGCTTCGAAAGCAAAGGCAAGGAAGAAAAAGTTACGGTAACCCTCTCGCTAAGGTATTCCTGTAATACAAAGTGGCTACACGATAAGAAGCCCGCGCGCGCACCACACTCGGCTCTCGTTAGAGAAATATATACGTGTATATATATAAAATTATCTACGATATTTCAATGACGAGAGGCGATGCGCGCCGTTTCCACAATATCCCTTTTCGCGGAGCACGTGGCAATAAAATGCTCCCATCCCAAGCGCGAGAATCGCCGGGTCATTTTTCCTCCTGTAATCGGCTCATAATTCAGATGCCGCGAGCAAACTGAAATCCGCCGGCGCCGAGGGAGACAAAAAAACGGTCGAGAGCGCACGCTCGAGTTTCGCGACGGACATAACGAAGCGAACGTCGCGGCAACTCGCGGATCGAAATAAGATTGCAGAAGCGTAAGGGAGGGTAGGGAGGGGAGAGCTAGGAAAGATACGCATCGATGGGTCCGGTGTGCTGCCTCTATCCACGGCCCGTCATCCTCAGCGCCCGCCCGGCAGCGACGCTCCAAGCCAATTGGAGGGTAATTATCCATTACGATCGAATTATCCTCGGCTCTGGGCAACTTCCCCCGCGTGCAGTCGACTTCTCTTTTTCCCTTTCCCTCTCGCGATACACGCGTCTCTGCCGACGGTGAGTGAAAAAGAGAGTCGAAGCAGGTAGAGAGAGAGAGAGAGGGATTGGAAGAGGGAAGGGGTGGGGGTGGGGGAAGGGAACGAGCCGGGCTCGTTCGGTAATTGCTCGGTCGTCGGATCTGAATAAAATACGAGGCGCTACCGGGGCGCAGTCTTGGCTCGTCTCGTCCCGGCCTGTCCGTCCATCAGGCCTGCTGCTGCTGCCTCGGCGTTGCTGCTGCTGCCTGTCTGTCACTCTGACGTGGGAAGACACCGGGACATGGAAGGGGCAGAGAGAGAGCGAAGAGAGAACGAGGATCCGCTCCGTACTCACCGGCCCCCGGAAGCTCTACGGCCCGAAAGCTAGCGATTGCGTTCGGAAACTCGGCAGGTCATGCGAGCTACCGGCTACCAGTGTGCCAGCAGCAGTAGCGTCGAGGCCCACGAGAAAACTGTACTCACGTGCAGCACAGCGGGCGAGGTGCAATTTCGCAGACATGCAATCATAATCGCGAGAGAGAGAGAGAGAGAGAGAGAAAAGGCTATGGATATGGCCGACTATCGCGTGAATTCGTATACTCTCTCTCTGGCCCCCGCAGTCGTCTATCAGTTCTGCATTATTGAGGATCGCTGCTGCGGAGTTAATCGTCGCGGGCTTTCACGTTTACGCAGAGAGATATTCAACTCGGATCTCGCTCCCTCTTTTTTTTCTCCTCCCTACTTTTTTATCTCCTTTTTTTTCTCTCTCGATGCAAAAGCGCCTCTGATACTTTCAGAGCGTAATAAATAACTGCCTGGAATGCCGAGCGTCAGCTATATACCGCCTCGCAAAAACCAGCCTCGATAGTGTTCAACAAGAGGAAGAGAGAGAGAGAGAGAGAGAGAGAGAGAGAGAGAGGGAAAGAGATTGGCCAGATCGAAATCGAATCGCGAGCGAATAATCAAGGAATCGGCCTCCGAGCCTCTGCGCACACGAGCTCAATTAGTCACTCGGCGGGGCGTACTTGCATTAGCCCTCTCCTTCCCTCGACTCTCTCTTTCTCCTCCGACGTGCCCAGGAGCCCGTATACGCATCATGCCAGTCTTTTCCTCTTTCGTTCTTGCAGGCCGTTTCCGCGAAACTGCACGCAGCCGCCGAGGCGCATCGTGTCTCTTCCTGCCCTCACACCGATGGATTATCGAGGTATCGCCCACGAGGCCTGCATGTATATATCACGCGAAATCGAGTGATTTTCGACGGAAGTCAGTTCTTTGCGGTCTACTGCCGGTTACGTGCCCACCCTCGGCGGCTTATTCTATTCTGTTTCTTTATTTCCGATTTGCCTCAATTACATGCGCGTGTGAGCACCGCCGGGGATTTTGGCTTTCTTTTGTATTCGGCAAACGGAGAGGAGGGATTCTGGTGAGAATGAGGGTTTGGAAAAGACAAACATTTGCGGCTAGAAGGACGATGTGTAATGTTTAAATGATACGTTATTTGTTTGATTCTAGCAATTTACACTAAACCGACGCTTTGTCTGATTATACACGTCTATTACTACTAGTCTGCCTTTCGACGCGAATCGCAAGTTTTGTTTTATTTTACCTAAACATAGTTAAATTTATAAATATTAAATATTCATTTACTCTTCACCAAGCGTTCTTACATCGACCATATCAACTGCAAAATTTTCATGAGCTACGAAATAATTCACTTCCTCCGATAATTGGGGGGACTACTTTTGCTATACGCGTGTACTTGTCTTCGTTTTGTGCGCACCATCGATAGTCCACAAATAATCGACCACCCAACTCGCCGAAGCGCCAAAACCGCAGAAAACCAACGAAAGAGAATACACTGGGCAGTCAAAGTGTGTCGTTCGAATGACTTGGGGCGGCGGCGGCTCTCTTTCTCTCTCTCTCTCTCCTTCTTTCTGCGGTAAACCGCTCAGTCACGGTAGTTGTGGGCCCGAATTCACCTTCCCTTCGTTCTGCTTTTATTTTCCTTCTCTTATCCGGACGACGAAGGGTTGTTCCCCGAGTCATGCGAGCTGACGTGTCGACGTGGCGCTAGGGCTGACGTAACGCCCTGGCCTTAAATGTCCGATGTTAGGCCCGGGGGAGGTTGAAAAGATCTGTTGCTCGGCGCTTGTTTTAGAAAACGATATCGTGCTTGCACGCTGTAAGCTATCAGTGGATTGAACGCGTATACTTTTTCGTGTTTTTACGTCCTTTTTCAAACGAGAAAAGTGAGTTTTCATGAAAAAATACTAAGTGATGCTATAATAACTTCGTATTACGAAGTACCGTCTTACATAACATTTTATCGATCAATGTGAATCGAAGTCTTGTAAATATTGAAACCTAGACTTTCTCGATTTTATTATGTATCGAATAAATTAGTCAATCTAATGCTTTATTATTTATTTACAAAATTGAATAACAAAATATGTAACCTTAAGTATTATGTTTATTTACGGAGTAATAGATAAACAAGAACGAAATAGGTTTTGTAATAGCGCTCCATTCACGACTTCATTCAGCTCGACCTGGTGCCTTAGATCTAGCCTCTAATATATGACTCCAAAGACCGAGGCTTCGCGTGTGCCTAGGTCAAGACTTTCGGCTTCTCCGTAGCATAGAAGAGCGATCGCAGCCATAATTTACAGGATCTTCCATTCATCGCGCTCCACTCGCTTGTACACGTTGCTCGGACGTTTTTTTCCTCTCATCTATCCCCCCCTTTCCTGGTGATATCAATATCTCCTTAGACAGTGGGGGGCGAGACTGCAACGATTGTACCAGCGACGAGGCACGCGGCTGATTTCCAAGGGCCGCTAATGCATGTAATTGATCTATTGTGCGATGCATTAGCCCTCGGGTATCGCGTGTCCGCGCCTCGGCTCTTTTGCTGGAGAGAGAGAGAGAGTCCTCCTCGAGAATAATAATGCTCAAGGACGAAATCGAGAGCGGTCCACAAAGACGCGACGATTTTTCACGCTATCCTCGAGAGCATGAATACGCGTGTGCGTGTGTGATGTATGGCTGGTGGAACGCGTTTAATGTATAGACACGTTCTATTTATTTTTTTCTTCGTTTGTTATTTCATAAGGAACAAATCGTATTAGAAGCGAGATTTAAAAAAACTATAGGGTTAGTCTAGCGTTTATTGCGCGTACAGGGTAAATATCGTTGAGACGATGGGAATAGCTTGCTCTGTGTATGTGTATGGCTGTAAGCACGAGATAACGTTCGAATAAATTGAGTTCCACTCGGAATGATAGGGACGCTTTATTTTGACAATTTCATTTCCACTCGGCAATCGCCGAGAAAGAGAGAAGAGGGGCGAGCGGGACGGAGGGAAAAAGGAGGCATGTAAACACAGGCGGGTTGGCAGGAGAGAGGACGAATTCGAGAAATTCGAGTCGCGCGCTCGCTCGGAATCCTACTTCTCGTCCCAATTAATTCCGGCGAGATAACGCCCCGTGGAATCGTATCTCTCATTATTTTTCCCTCAAAAACAAACGAGATGGAAGTCAAAAAGAAGACGAGATTCGGTAACACACATCGCGTGTGCGCTCTCGCATCGCCCGCCCGAGGATAAGCGAGAAAAAGAAAGCGAGAGCCAAAGACGAAAAGGTGAAGAGAAACAAAACGCGAGCGACGCGCTCTCAAAGCCAAGAGAGAAAAAGAAAGGCGCAAAAAATAGAGGCCGCGCACCGGGATCTACAATCGCAGTTGCGAGGCGCACACCTCTCTCTCTCTCTCTTGAGCACGGAAATTCATAAGATCCGAAGTTTATTCGTGCGCGCCTGAATTTATATCCTCGCGCACGTAGGAAATTTCGAGAGCAGCGTGTCTCTCTGAAAACTGACCGACGCGCACTCGACGGGGCAGATAAGAGAGGAGAGCAGTGGTAGGGAGCGGTATAGGTCACTCTCGCTCTCGCGCGCGACTCTTTATGTGGCCCAGCCGCTTATATAGAGACGCGCAAATATATCCGGCTGTAGTATTCGAGGGGGGGAAGGCTCGCGAGCGACGTGGACGTCTCAAGCAGCAGCCACGGCAGCAGTAGGAGGAGGAGGAGCTGGCTATAGAGTCGGGCGCTGCTGCTGCGAAAGCACGAGGCAACATGCGAGGCAATCGTAAGTTAGGGAGCGAGAGAAGGTTTTAGCCGCGCGAACATAAAGTTCCAGACTTACGACGCAAGATCCCCGATAGCTCTCGGGCTCTCTCTCTCTCTCGCGGTGGGCATGAAAGCATCGCCGGGGAAAAAACGAACGGCTAAGGAGGAGCAGCGAAGGAGGAGGAGAGAAGCCCAGGAGGGAAAATAAAAATATGCGCGCGCGAGCTCGCGCCAGCGAAAAAAGGAGGCTACTCCTGCGGCCGAGCGATGCCCAGGAAACTTTGGCCGCGGATAAGGAGAGAAGCCCCGTGTGCTGCTGCTGATGCTCTCGGTCCGAAACCCCCCCGCGGCGAGGCAGCCCCGGGATTTCCCTTTTTTTTTTAAATTTA
>JAPYYQ010000389.1:0-15995 GCA_030522585.1 Anagyrus pseudococci
TCTCACCTGAGATCTCACCTGAGATCTCTAGTCAAAACGTCACCTGAGATCTCACCTGAGATCTCAGGTGAGATCTCACCTGATTATTTTCAGCAGGGGGGGCTGGCTCTCCCGCGGCACTGCGCGAGGCTTTTAATCTCCCGCCTCGATGCGGCCGATTTTGCCCCGCCGAAATTGCTAGTCGTTAAAGCAGATAACGGAAAATCGACGTAATATGAGATATATTAGTCTCGTTCATTTATATGCTCGCCGCTATATTGAGTTTGTAATTAAAAGAATCTATGCTTTTGATTACGTAAGCTAGTCGAGGCTGATTTATAACGGGGGATATTGTTAAAATTGTCCTTTCTCTGATTTACCTGCTATGGAAATTTTTCAATTACTTTGCCTACGTGTTCGAATTAATAATTTTTTTTAGCGTCCTCTCCCAGAAGAATACGAAATTTACCCAAATATCTCTGTGATAAAAGTAGACTCCGGGTCCCGTTATCAACATAAATTTGTCGGGATTAAAAGTTTATCTAAGGAACCGGTAGGAAATTAATCTTAATGACGAACTTTAATTTCATCCGAGATTTCAGTAACCCAGTTTTATCCCGCTAGAAAGAGACGATCCAAATTTCGCCGGGGTTACGTTCCCGCCCGTAAATTTCGCGTAATAAAATTTTCAACGCGGCCACTTTTTTCCGAGAGAGTAACCGGTGCGCGCGCCCGGGAGAAAAGACAATGGAACTCATTACTAGGACGCTCGATCGACCGATATTTATCGTACATAAAAATCCGTCGGGGGCAAAATTTATCGGCGATTACAGGCGAGAGGGGGGGGCCTTCATAAGCTCATCGGGCCGCGCGATTTATTAAAAGGCCGTCTCGCGGCCCAACGAGGCAGATAGCCTTCGACTTCCAGCTGGATGCGACTGCGTGTATCGTTTCGGCTCGGCGTGTATATCGCGGCTCCCCGTAAATCACCGCCAAAGACGATATACGCGCCGCGAGCTTCTTACGACCAATATCTTTGTTAACGATGTCGCCAGCGGGATTCCGCTGCCGCGCAGGCTCACACACACTGATAACAAGAGCCTTGCCACTGGCAGTTTCGTACGGTGTGCGCGTCTGCCTTACTTTTATTTATCGTTTCGTCTCCTTTCGTTTTACGCTTTGTATATTAGCTGGTTATACAGATTAATTTAAAGCGAGCTTTATGGCGGTACTTCACGAGAACAGCGTGCAATTATAAATGAGTCTGCGTGAAAAGGTGTATTATTGAAAAAAAAAAAATGTTAAAATAAGGCTTAGAAGTAAACTCAACATCCCATATCTTTCCGATTTTAACACGATTTCCCGAACAATAAGAGAGCATGAAGAGCGTTTACATTATTTAAGCCTGCCCGACCATTCCAGTGCTCCTCTAAAAGCATCCCGCGCGCTCGTTCACATTTCGCGTATTCCCACGACGTCGTTTGATGTAAGATCAGAGTATTTCTCGGGGAAAAAGAATAGCCAAGACGTCGAAGAAGAGCCGTGTACCGGGATGAGGGGGGGGGAGAGCGCGGCTCGTCGCTGAAACATTGATGAAAGATTTCGCGAGCAGCAGTAGCAGCAGCGTAAGAACTTGCCGGCTGCAGCTGAGCGGCGCTGCATAAAGATCCAGGTACATATACTGGAGGACGAAAATAAGAAGGACCAGGCGCGGTATAGCTTGGGCGGAAAAGAAAAGGTTAAGCGAAGGATGAGTTGCGACCGTGACGAGCAGACGTAAGCAGAGGAATGACTAAGAGACACGGCTAAGCGCATTTCTTTCGTCGTTTGAGAAATATAAGCGCCGGGAAAAAAGAACGAAGACAATGGGGGAGGAGGAGCTTTGCGAATCGCCGCGAGATTGACGTTGGGGGGGGGAGGAAAAGGGCTGAGAAGGGGCGCAGTAGCTGTGCGAGAGAGAGCTGCTCAATAAAACAGCCGGAAACAAAAAGCCGGCGTAAAACATCGGCTGCAAGTTTCATGCGAGCAGATGCTGCTCCTCCGCGCCGCGCCCAGTCAGCACATCCATCCATCCTGTTCGCCGCCCCCTCGCCTCTTTTTCCATCTCCCCCGATCCCACTGCGCGACTTTCAAGCACGCGCACGCGAAATTCGTATATACCTAGGCGCTTTTAAAAATTGAGGCCTCTAGCGCACCTTTGACTCTGCCCTAGGGGAAGGGTAATCGCTTTTTCCTCTTTTGACCGGGCAGCGTGTATGACGTCGTCGAGAGAGCTACCGGCTCTGCGCTAGGGAAGGGGCCGAGGATGAATAGACAGGCGCATCTATCTCCCGCACGGTTTTTCTCATAGCGCCCAGAAGTATGCGCGTAAATAAGATGAATTTCCTACTCGAGGATGACGTTCAGGGCTTACGGGGAGTAGCGTGAGTTATGCGCGGGTGTACTTGGTCGAGTTCGTTTGAGCGAGGTGTCTTTTTTTTTTAGAGAAAGAGAGGGCATTCGAGCCCGCGTCTTTTAGAGCGCGAGAGATCAAGTTAAGAAGTGATAATTGAGTTTTCGGATAATGTATGAGAAGTTTGATATCCACTTACCGAGACACGCGCGATGTCGTAACTCCGTTAACGGGCCTCGGCTTTTCAAGTTTATAATTGTTGGATTAATGCGAAAGTTGAAAATTACGTTATCGCAAAGGCGTTTGTAATAATGGAAGCGAGAAAAAAAGATTATTTCGTTTTCAGTCGTCGAAACTAGGTGTAAGATCGTTTTCTTTTTTTTTTGAAAATTTTTAACGAGGCTCGGATTATCGAGCGTATTGCGTATAAGTTTGACAAAAAAAGAACGTATCTGAAAACTAGGCGGGCTATGAAAATATTTATGAACAAATTCAACCATCTTCGCGCAGTAAGCGCAAATGTTTCGGCCGAAGAAAACTTGCCAAGAGTTTATACAAAGAGAGAGAGAGAGGTAGATAAAACGGATCTTTTTCATAGAAACTCGTGGGGCTACAAAGAAGAGATGTAAAGTAGAGGGTAGAATTCGGGCCGATAAGTAGGTATAGACCGGGGGCGCTCAGCCCCCCCCCCCCCCCGAAGAAGAAACAAAAGGAGCCAAGAGCGGGCGTGGAGTCGCCGAGCATCCCGCGGGACGGCTTTCTACCGGTGGACGGAAAAGAAGCGATAACAGCTTCCTCGCCCTGCGGGGCCGCTTCCTCCCCGGAATTCAGCCTCCGCAGGCGCAGCGAGCGGCGAAATTAGCCGATAAAGGGAAAATCGTTTCAACCTCTCTTTCTCTCTCTCTCTCTCGTCGATTCTCTCTTCTACAAGTTTTCGCAGCCTCGGCTTTCTCTCTCTCTCTTTCTCTTTTAATGTCCCTTGCCTTGTATGCCTGACCTTTTGCGAAATGAAAATTGCTGGGGTTAATGTTTATACTATCTTATTGTTGGGCCGAACGTTCGTTGACGTGTCGTTCTATACTTTCCTTTCTTGAATATTAAAAATAACTTATAAACTATTAACGGCTAGTACTCTATATACACGTAAACATACGCATGTAGTTTAATTCCAATGTGATTGATTTAAAATATACGTCAGCAGAGAATTATATTATTGCATATTTATAAACACACGCATTTCTTGTAATAAATATTAAATAAACATTTCGAATGCACGCTCCATTTACATTCAAACAAACATATATGAGTCAATAACATTCGGTAAGCGCACGAAGCGGAGAGAGCGGCTTTTACGACCCCGTAAAAATTACCCTAAACATCGCTCAATTGCAATAATATTGCAAAAGTGGCCTCATTATCGGATGCCCCTTTATTTAAACAATTTCGACAGCGCCCCCCCCCCGAAATTCGAAATGCACATTTTATTTTTTCACGGCAAAATTACTTCGAAGTCGAGTGGCAAAAAGTTAACGGAAGCCCGTAAAAAGCAATTACGCGAGACGAATTGCGCATTTTAAAGTAAGTAAATGCGCGACACATAATGCGTGCGCCGCACTACAGGTGCAGCAGCCTCCTCGCCGCTGCCCAGCTCTTCTCCTCGACTGACCCCGTTTTCACCCTCATCCTCAACTTTTTTAATGCATTCAAGAAGCCCCGTAACTTTTTCACGAACTTCGCGCTTATTAATAAAACAGCGGGGTCACACAGCGAGCCGCCGAAGAGGAGGACGATACATCTTTCCAAACTTTTCGAGCGCGTATGGATTAAGATGTCCACTCGCAGTGCCAAAATTTGACGGGATCGAAGTGGAAAAAGGGTTGAGACAAAGCGATCCATCGCTTAGCGCACAGTTCGGCTGGGTTAATTGAGCGTCGCAAACAGCGACGACCACCAATCGCGTGTACTCGAGGACAAGCCGAGGCCCCTTTCGCTATAGCGTCGAAAGTTTTCAGCTTGGCACTAAAGAAAGACGGGACTCTGCGGACCGTGGAAGCAGTTAGCCCCGTCAACGCTACCAAGAGAGCCCAGGCAATTGGGCCGCAGCAGCGGAGGCACGGGAGCGCGTCGAACGGCGCCCGTGGGAGACGGCTTCCCCGGGCCTTGGAGAGAAGTGCACCCTCGCGCGCTGCCCGTTTTTTAATCTCCCCATACGCTTCGCCCCCGTGTGAAATTCGCGGAAATTTCGCCGTCAGGATTACCCGTTTTTACGATTATTTGCCTTAAGGTAAATTAGTTGCTCCTGGCGAGAGCGCAGTTTTAACTGTGTTAACGTTCTAGTAGCTTCTTTGACGTGGACGAGCGCGTACGTTCTTTATTTTAATCGGCCGAGTCTGTTTTCTACGCGAAGAGATTTCATACTGATTGTTTGAAATTATAATAAATTTATGTCGAGAAAAGAGGGTTCGGAAGTTAAAAACTGTTCACGCTAGGAAGAAACACGAGAAATGTAGAAAAATATGATGTCTGACCAGTGCCTGACTCGTACTACTTAAACCGAATCTAAAATCAAATCAGGCAACGTTCAAACTGTTAATTACAGTGTCATTCAGTGCTGACTTCTGTGATAACTCTTTTTAACATGTAAATTTATCTACGCGTTATAAATTCCCGCTTTAATTGCTAATAAATCCGGGCCGTAAAACTATCGAGAGCGGAGTAGAAGGGCTGAGGATGGGAATTAAAATTGATAGTCCTGAAAAATCGCACGTAGCCGATTCTCGTAAATCGCCCGAGTTATAACTTACGGATAAGCAAAGAAAGCTGCAATATTCAGTAGAAGGGGGGGAGGGATATAGCTGAGAATCAAGGGGGCTAACTTAACGGATTACATGCAAACGTTCGATTGCACACGTACGCGCGTGTCCTCCTGACAGATACAATTTTATGACCTCCCCGATGTGTCTGCTGCTGCTATTGGCGAGCGCATGTAGGAAAGGGAAGCGCCGACGGACGGATTATCGGCGTGGCCCCTCGGCGTATCTCGTAAAATACCGACAGCCCATTCATTTTTACGGCTTATTACCTTAAGTGAGAGAATGCCCGAGAGTTTCTACCGGACGCGCAGATGCTTCTTTCTTAATCTTCTGACAAATGATTTGCGCCTTTTTGCGCCTGGCTATTATTTCAGTTGTTACGTCGACGAGACGTTGACGTTGAGTTACACGCGTCGTGTCTCCAGTGACTTTTGCATTCGACTATATTTTCCGAGCACCGGTGTATACATTTTATAGAAAATGATTTACAATTGCATGGGACATTAGTCAATGTTACGAGTACGAATGATTTTTCTGTTAAAACAGATTACACCATACGCTTGCTGCACTGTAACATTACGTAATTTTGTATAACCGCTGTGTTTTGTTAGTCAGTACAATATATTTTGGCTCTCTGGTAGACGTTGAAGCACCTAATTCGGCGACTATATTTTCTTGCCCCGGCGCTAGTCGTTCATTTTGATAGTAAATACATTAATTGCGAGATTTATAACCTCAAGCGCAAGCGGCGCACCACCATAAATGTTAAACCGGGTTAACGCCGAACCTATACGTAATCCCCCCTTCCGTCGAAATTTTCGATCCTTGTCTTTCTTGCTAGCAGCGTAACGCGTTCGTTTTCGAGCTCACTGTTGTTTGATGTGCGAGACATGCGAAATATATTGCCCACATGGGGAGGAGGAGAGGAGAACAGCGTATGAAGCGCGCATAAACTCCTGGCTAATTTAGTTTTAGCCTCCGAGTCGCAGGTCTTCTGGATTTTGATGCTCGAGAGCCTGGCGTTATTTCGGGGGCCATAATACGACTTAATAACTCTGGCATGCAGATAGGCGAGAGCTCGCAAACCGAGAGTCGTACGTTGAAGTATCTCGGAGCCTCGTTTAGAAATAGATTGACAATTCCAAAAATTATGAATATTTTTCATCACCTTCATCCGCGACGTTCTATTTGTTTTTCTTTTTTAATGTAAATCGACGACTCCAGCTATGCCAGTCGGCCTCGTCGACTCACGTATCTTCGAATCCGAGTCCCATAGGCCGAACTGCTGAATTCCATCCGGCTCTTGGAGCTCGATAATTTTACGCTATTTTATAGGCGAGATCCCGGCAGCGGGCCGTAAATTTAGCACGAGTCAAGAGGACGAGGGGACGAAGCCAGAGAAAGAAAGCTAGAGAAAGGGCACGAGAGAAAGAGAGAGGGGGTGGACTGGGAAGGGCAGGGGGAGAGAAGCAGGAGAATATTACGAGCGGTGGTCCATGCATTATTACGTCGCAGAGAGGACGAGGAGGAGCTTAGCGCCGCAGCACCGGCCCGACACAGAGGGAGAGAGAGCTAGGCCCTGGACGTGAGAGTTTTACGGGAAAAATCGGACGCAGGGAGCGCGATCTGGGTTACACCCACACGAGACCGGGAGAATCACGAATCGCCGGACGTCCGCTGGTACTACTGATACTGCCACTACTGCTCTCTGCGGGCTCTCTGTGTGTACGTGTGCAAGTACCGCTGGTGGATGCGAATAATTGAACGTTTGAATATTCACTTGGAAGTGGGAAGAGAGAAGCAGGAGGGGAGAGAGTTGGCCGGACGAATAAGGCGGGTAACGAGGAGGGACAGCGCCAGGCCGATGCAGCTGGGGGGGAATCTTTGAACTCATTCGGTAGGCAAGTGGGTTAGCGGTATTGGGGATATCGATTGCTGTTTGCCCGCAGGCTTGGGATAAGCAATAATTAATGCCGACTACGCTGTGCCTTGAGATTTTTAGTATTCGCGCGATATTGCGATGAAATATATGTCGGGGAATCGATCTTTTTCGAATACTTTTCTTTCTTTCTCGTTCTTTTTTTTTTTTTTTTATTTTGTGGGGAATTGCGGAGAAAAGTTTGCGGGACGTGTACTCGCGGGGCAACTCTCTGGAGTGTATATAAATTTGCTTTGAAAAATTGTGCGGCGTAGAGGCGCTTGGAAAATCGACGAGATTTTTTGAGTCTCTGAAGTGTAAAATCTCACGTTGAAATATTAGGAGCTGTAAAAGCGGCAAGAAAATCGGAAGGATTTTTTTATTTCTTGGATTGCGAAAAAAAAAGATGGAGAATCGTGGGCTAGATTTTGCAGACCTTTGGGAACGGAATATTTTTTTGAAAATATTGGGACTGCGTGCGTAGGCTCGCGCGCGCTTTGTATTTTCGTGTAATAATGCTTGAGTTATTTCGTTTCTAATAAAAAAAATTTTCCAAAACTTTTTCAGAAATGTAAATTTATTTTGAAATCGGATCCTTTTCTTATTTTTATGTTTTATTTGGGAACTCGAACGAATACTCGGCTCCTTATTAAAAGTTTAAAAAATGTCGAGAGCAGGAAATGTCGAATGTTACACTGCCTGCAGTAAAATCGTTGATAAAACTTTTCCGACGAGTTTGTTTAGAGTAATAAGCGATAGATGCTGCATAAAACATATAAAAATGCACGTGAAGTGCATGGGTGCGTGGTAGTTGTATTTTTTTACGCGACGCTATAAAGAACCTATACAAGTAATTGGACTGCTAAAACTTGCAAGCGCATTATTGGAATTCCGAACAAGATCGGCTCAAAGCTCGGGAGAAAGTGTGCTCATACTTAATAAATATTACTCTCGAGCTTGGAGAATATTCAAAAAAGGGGAGGTGGGCCGAAAAAGCTTTCAAAAATTTGAAATTCAACGATCTATCTTTCATCGAATCATCATGGCCAGGGCATCGCTTGCGAGAGAACGAGCATATCGGCGGCCTCGGCTCTCGAGGACGAAGGGGCTGTTATCGCTAGGGGCGCTCAGGGCGTACTGCCGAAAACGCTCGACCTCGGGCGCGAAAAACGCGCACGTCCTCCCAAGCGAATACCGAGTTTTCCTCGTCTCTCTCGCGCTCGGAGCGACTGGCTTTTTTTCCCTCCTTGTCTTGAGCCGCGGCAGATACGATTGGTCCGCTTCGGCCGGGAGGCTGCGCCGCGTCCGAGGCCGCGCGATATTGGCGCCGCGGCCCGGCAAAATCTCGATTGGCGGGCGGGCGGAGCCAGCCGTCGCGGCCGCCGGCGCAGGCTCGGGCTGCCAGACAGAGAGCCAAACTGGCCTCCCACCCCTCTTTCTCGCTCTCCTCCTCCTCCTCCTCCTCGGCTCTTCCCGAGAGCTTCCGGGAGAGGAGGTCTATGCGTCGGCTGCTTCTTCGTTCTCTCGTGTGCCCCTTTCTTCCTCCGGGCTATCCCCTTTGTTGCCACGTACAGCACAGACCGTTCCGCGCTCGTTCGGCGTCTGCTTTTCTCTCTGTCTCTCTGTTTCTCCCTCTCCTTCCCTCTCTCTGTCGCTCTCTCTCTCTCTCTCTCTCTCTCTCTCTCTCTCTCTCTCTCTCTCTCTCTCTCTCCCCCCCCCCCCCCCCCCCCCCCCCCCAAAGAATGTGGGTCGCAAACGTTCTTCCGCAGCTTTTTCAAAAGCTTCGCACTCGAGATTTCCGGCCTAGGATCCTCTTTTTTTACTCTCTCTCCCCCCTTTATTCCCTTCTCAGCTGCTACTTGCGCCCCCTGATCCTCACCAGCAACTTACCTGATGGAGTTTCGGTCAAGCGCTGACTATTTCCACGCTCTACTTTTCTCATTCTTACTTTTCCGTGCTCTTTGCGTCTTATGCGGCTGCCCCTCCTACCCCCCACCTCCTCCGGACGAAGAGTTGGACGTTCGCCAGGTGCGAGGGCTCGGCTCTCTTGGTAGTTCCTACGCGCAAGAACTCCGCGACAATGGCGGATGCCCCGAGCTTCTTTGTGAGCTTCTAGCCAGACCAGCAATACCCGGCGATTTCGATATTTTCGCGCTCTGCGAGATATTTCGTCGTCGATGTATAGCCGCGTGTGTTAAAGCTCGTTTTGCCATAAACTGGAGTATTTCACGGGATTTTTCTTTGTTTTTTTTTGTATAATATGGAGTTATTTTTGTTGTCACGAACAATGAACGTTTATTTCTTTTTAAAGCTTTTATTTTAATTGACAAATTTTGATGATCGAAACTGTTCATTTTATTGTGAATTTTCATCGGTTGTTTAGCTTTTATGAGAGAGAAAAAATAAAACAAGAGTTTTAATTCGCGATATTTGGCAGATCGAAGTATCGAATGTAAACTGAAAATTGTAATCTTTGTCTGAAAACAAAGAAAAAAACATACGTAACCATACAAAATTCGCGTTCCGTTACGTAATAATTTGAAAATCATTTCAGAAACTAATTTTACGACAAAGTTCAATTCTTACCATCATCAACCTTTTTAATTATCGCGCCAGTCTCGATAAGATGTTCCTAACCGATTCTCGGAGTAATGGATAAATTAGCCATTTTAAATACAATGCTCCCTTGGTGCAGTTGTACATTTCCGGAAAACCGCGTTTGCCCAAGAAAAGTAAATAACGTAACGTCATTTCACCTGGCGCGTTACACTCATTTGATTTGCAATATAAACGTCATTCGCGACGTTAACTACCTAGCCGCGCTAATGTACTCGCCGAGGTAAGTAAAATACGACGGCACATAACTTTCCAGCTAAAATCATACAAATTTAATTATTCCCCCACTACGAGCCTTTTTATTTCCGCATTTAGTATGCAGAGCGCGTGCGCGGTCGTTTGGTCCTCCACCCCCTTCCCTTCCGCCCTTGCCCCCTCCCCCTCATCAGCCGGGGCTCGGGCTCTGGCGCTCCCTCTCGCACGCCTGAAGTAGTACCTTATCATTTATTAATTCCAAAAACTGTATCGCGCACGCTGCCTCGTTTGCGTTTGCTTTACGGCCCGAACGCAATTATTCACGTGTGCTATATGCATAAGCTTGCGACATGCATATATAGATACATACATAAGCGAGCCGAGCGAAGACCAGAGCAGGATCGGCCGCCACTTTCCACCTCGAATCGCTTACGCAGCACGTATAGCCATCTCCACCTCGTTTAACTAAACTTCGATTCGCCTGCTTTCTTTTGTTCGCCACACGCAAGCCTAAGAAAAGACTGTTATTATTTCCAACAATCTCGGTAAAAAGCCAGCTGGGCGAGTTTATTGTAACACTGTTCAAAATTACCCGCTGGATATTGCCTTCGATTTGGATTAAAATGAGTTTATTTTCGCAATGATTGACGTCAGAATTAAATATTTGCCTTTACAGAGCAAAGAAAGATAAATATTTGCATGGAAATACTTTACCCGGGGGCTAGTAATGTGTCTTTTTTTTCCTTTCTTTAATTTAGCGACGAATATTTACCTGAAACATACAAAACAATAATTTATGAGTTTTCGGAACAATGTTTATGGGTTTTCGGAAAGATTCATTATTATATAAGCAGCGTTAATATTACGTAAATTTTCATCGTTTACTCTGGCTACGAGCAATAATTTTTCAAGAATATATTCTCTCATCGTAAAGCAGCGAAAGCGGCAGCTTTACATTTTGTAAAATTAATATTCGTTAAATAATACATGCTTTGTTTGTCGCATGGCTATGAATAAGAGACGAGCTGATTTTTATTCCTCGATAATAAGCATGTATGTTCGAAAATTTAATTATTCGTCAATAACAAAAAAAGAAATATTTTCTAAAAATACGTTAAAAGGTCATTTAGGCGGTGTATGCAAATGAACGTGAAAATACATTGTTTAACTTCAACCTTATTTATTTTGCAATACTTTTATTTCGTTATAAATTATGATAAATATTGTGCAGTTTCTCCCTTGAAACAGAATAAAACATAGACGGAGACGAACTAAAGACAGGTTATTTCAAATTCAAGCAAAAGTAAAAAAACACCGCGAAGGAAAATGGCACACAGGAGGGGGAAAAAGGGCCAAGCTTAAGAAAAATACGCGTGAATTTGCTAAATTTTTAATTTTTGTTTTTTTTTTTCAGCAACGCAACTCAGCGCCAAAGTTTTGTAGCGAGAGGAGAAGCTGGCTTCGACATACGAGTGGCCCTGGTGCCGCATCGAGCGCTTCAGCCAAGTTTTCTCTTAATTATTAATTAGCGCAAATCTCCAGTCAAGTATTATGCGAGCCAAGTTTAGTCCATCCGAGTTCGAGCCTGCGCTAACTCGACTCGCGCTGGATTTTGTATTGTGGAATTTCGCACGTTCCGAGCGTCTTAGCAGCTCCTCGGGGGTACCCAGCGATGCTGCGCTACATTTTTAAGACGTTTAGGCTCGTTGTAGCTCGAACGTGAAGAGATAATTTTATGCATCATCCTGCTAATGACTCAAGGGGAGAATAAAGAAAATTTTTATTTCAAACAATCGAGAAGAGGAAAAAACGAGTGAAAATTACGCTGACTTTTGTCTTATTTTTATTAGTTTTCCGTTATTTACCTCCCTCTTTTCCTTGCTGGCTATTTTTACACTGGATACTTTTACAAATAATATTAACATTGTAAAAATATATTATTTAAAACAATTAAGAAAATAAAATCGATAAGCCCTTGGTGTTTAATTAAAAAATATCAGGAGAAAACAGGGAATTCGAGCTTAAATCATCGAAAATAATCAGAAATTGTTTGACGAGCCCTCAGACGCGTTCCCAGGGCGTTTCTTTGCAGCAATTTGTGATTTACATTCGACATCGGCTTTTCTATAGCGCAAAAACTTTGACGGCCGTTGTAAATTGGAAAAAAATCCCGTGTCGTTTGAAAAAGCAGAGCCGGGGGGATAAATAAAACGCGCAATTAATCCCAGTTTTACGAGTTCAAACGATAAAATTCTTTTTACGAATTTAGAACTTTGAATATTTGTTTGTCGTATTTTTAATTGCATTTTTACTTTTTTTCTCTTTCTTTTAACGGTAGCACCTTTCGATTTCATTGGAAAGAAAAATATTAATTCGATATCGCGGAATTTGCCTATACGGAATTTTATCGTTGTAAAATAGTTTCACTTACGTTTCGTCCTGAAAGACCCTTCTATCCAACAGCAAAAGTATTCATAACGCGCTTCCTCTCTCTCGACATTTGATATATCAATTAGGTGACGAATGTGCATGTATAAATTATTAATCCGGCTTTCTCCGGCATTTCCATGTGGGCGGCCGCGTGAAAATGATGTAAATGCATGGAAACCGATATTCCTCTGGCTAAGAGGACGGGTCCGTTCGTTAGTGCACAATTAAACAAAACGACGAGGGTAAAACGATATCCCATTGGCGTATGCCTTGCGGACAACCGGTAGACGGCGATGTAATTTCGATGCGCATATACAGGTGGGACTCGGGGAATACATTAAACCGCCGCCGCTTTCTCTCTCTCGCTTGCATTCGAGCCGAGTTCTGTAGCTCGCTGATCTCGTTGTGTTTCGAGAGCTCTATGGTGTGCCGAGTCGCCTCGGCTTCTGTTATACGATATTTCTATTTGATCGTCCGCTCGTAAAGGACATTGCGAGGCAAACAGTTTTTAAAAAGAAATTTTAGCCATTAAAAAGCAGCTTTATGTAGGTCAACAATAATTTCATTGTCCAAAAAAAATGATTTATTCTTTTGTTTCGTACTTTCAAACTTTAATATCAAAAACAATAGTACATGCATCGTATGCCATATCTTGTTATTGGAAAGTACACCTGGCGTACGCCATAAAAAGAATCCTCCCACTTGAGCTTAAAAAATAAAGGCAGCCTCAAGGTGGATCATTTGCAATTTTTTAAATTTTAAAATCCCCTCGCCTGGCAGCGACCGAAGCGGGAGAAAAGCCAATCTTTGATTTGCTAAAATTGCCGGTCTTACGAACTAGCGCTTCCCAATGTCCGCGCATTTACGACGGGTGTGGAAGCAGTCGTTGAAAAGGAAATTGCAGAGCACACACGAGCGAAAGAGAAAAGGCAAAGATCGGGACTTTCCGAATTGAGGTTCGAATTTTCTGGGTCGCGCGGCTTAACGACTCTCTGGCACTGTTTAAAAATGTATGAAATCGCACACGGCTTGGCGGTGCGATCGCCCCTGTGTGCTATACCCTTTCCGAGGTGCTAATGTGTCTCAAACACCTTAAGAAATACGAAAGAATCACAAGAGCGTGATATTCGAGAGTTGTGGGGGAGAGGGACAGGTGTGCGCGCAGGGAGAGAAAGGCGTTGCAAACTTTAATCGCTTTCCTTCCTCGGACGCACTTTCATCCCCGGGGATATGGGACTTTGGACTTTCTCGAACTTGTCACTCGTTTTCTCCTTTTTTGTCTTCTTCTCTTTTTAGAAAGCTCCCACCACTTGCAGCTGTCCGCTATATCATTATTTCACATATAAAGTTGACACTTGGACGGGGAAAGAGATTAGCGAACTTCTTCGCAAATGTTGAAACTAAAATCTTCCTTGATTACGAGCTTTTATCGACACTTGGTATATTAACTCAAATGAAATTAAGACGCTCTATACTTTTATCTTTAGCTTTTCAAGTGAAACAGTCAGGATAATCCAGCAGACGTATGAACTCACCTATCCCCCGCAAATTATTGATAATTTGCTACGAGACCGAAACGCAGCAAAGCGAAGCTATAGTCCGACTATATAGCTGACAGACGCACAACCAGCCGGCGATTAGAAAATTGCCAAATCTGTTGGGAAAGCGTTGCTGCTTCTTCTTCGGGCCGTCTTGCAGTGTCCGGCTTTTACGCTCGGCAAAAGATAATTAATAATGCAGATGGCTACGCTTTAGCTGCGCGCGGGTATTATTCGGGGAGGGTCTGCTGCGCCGTTGTCGCATCAGTGCTATTTTAATCCCGCGTGACAAGCTAATTACGGGAAACGCGCGCCCGGGCGCAGCGGCAGCTACTGCTGAGCCGAGCTTTCGACTAAGGCAGCCCGACAGCTTTGAAATCGGAGCGCGCTGCTTTCGCGATTTCGAGGCCTGTCATGACTGCAATAAAGAATTGCTCGGCCTTCAGCCCCCTTTTCTCTTATTGCTCGTTTTCTTTTTTGTCGTAGCGTCGCTTGTCGGCTACGATCTCGTTAACTATTTTTTTTAAACGTGTATCAGATGTTATTTCTATAGAAGTTGTGCGTTTATTTTTTGATGTTTTTAAAAGCAAGCTACAGCTGAAAATGTGATTGGATCTAAGGTTTGTGTGGATTTCAGGAGCTAATTGTTCGCGAGTGCAAATAGAATGCGTAATGGAAGGGAATTCTTATCGTCTAATGGAATTGTAATTGAACAAAACAATTACAAATGTAAATCGCGCGTAATCATCTGGCTTGTTACGTCGGCACTTTGCATCAAAGTGTTCTTTATCCACGGCTAAGAGATTCCGTACGGCGAGCAAAAGTATTCCGAAAATGCATAAACAAGAATATACGGTGGGACAAGGGAAGAGTATAGCTCGCGGTGTGCGCTCGCTTCAATGCGGCGTACACGCGCAAGCACATCCAACAACAGCGGGATAGAGGTTTGCTGGAAAAACGAGGCCTCGACGGCGAACGCCGCGACAGCGTCGATTAAACCATTATGCCGATAAAGCGACCTCAAGCTATGTGGCTCGAAGAGGCGAGTGGGGGGGCGTAGAGAGTAAATTATATCCCACCTATTTGTTTTTTCGCGCACTTGGGCGACCTACATAGGGGAACCCGGGGGGGGAGGGGAAGAGAGGGGTGACGCGGAGGTCGAGCACGTATCCTAGGGACACGGAGGGCCGTAAACATTCGAAGAACTTGTAATAACGTAGCTGGTTTTGCCGTATACACACAACGCCGCGGGCGCTTTGATATGCATAGCGACCTCAGAAATTCCGGCGAGTTTGTAAGCTTGACGGGCCGGACGCAAGAGAGCTACGCTTACCTCGCCTCTCCTCTCTCTCCAGCCCTACCTGCAAGGATATTTACATTTTTGCACTACTCTGATTACTTTTAATGCACGACTGAAGAATTTTATCGCATTGTTTGCGGGATAGTTGGCGATTTAAATTAACATGACGTACAGCTGGCGTGGCGCTGCAGCTTTTAAATTGTTTTCAGCTGGACAATGGTAAGTAGGCTTCTTTTTTACATGATGCGTCTGTTCAAATTTTACATGAATATGCCAGTGTAATTTGAGCGTTACACAAGTGATTCTGATACATTTTTTTTGTGAAACTGTAATACTAATAAAACGCTATTATTTTAAAGGTTGTTAAAACGAAAATATCGTTATTCAGTTGTCTGTCGACAATTATAAAAATATTTTTTTCATCGAACTGCAATCGATGAAACCTAAAAATCAACGAGGACATAGAAAACAATTTGGCTGTCAAAAATCAGAGACGTTCCGTTATAGATTTCGGAGCAAAACCGCAATCGTCAATGTCGAAAAGACGAGACTGGAGGGCAATAGTGCCTGTGGACAACCCCAAAGTACACACACACACACACACGTGCGCGCAACGAATCGAGGATCGAAGCACTAATAAAATAATGAACCACAACGTCACCGGCTTCGACCGCGACCGCGGTACAATTTTTATTTTCAATTCTCGACGTTTACCACACTGAGACCCAAAATTAATTAATTTAAAGAAACATTTCTTTGCGGGCTCTCCGTTAAAGATTTCTTTGGATCAAAGAAAATTTTTTTTAGCGTAAGA
>JAPYYQ010000389.1:16024-87585 GCA_030522585.1 Anagyrus pseudococci
TATATTAATTTAACAAAATTTTCTTTTATTCAAAGAAATCTTTAACGGAGAGCCCGCAAAGAAATGTTTCTTTTAATCAATTATATTTGGGTCTCAGTGCACTCGCGGCTTCGAGAATTACAACAGCTAACGGCTCGGCGGCGTTGCGGCTGAAAAAAGGCAATTGGACCGGCTGTCGTGTAACCGTGTATGACTTGGATCTATATAAAACGAGAATTTCGCATGTATCTATCAAATCCTATGTATACTGTATACTAACATATTCTGAAAAACAACTGCTCCTCGCACTAGTTTCAAAATATTCTATTAGATAATGTTTTACGCACCTGAAATAAAGTATAAGTAACTCGTATAAGGCGAAAAAACATGGCATGCAGATCTTTTATAAATGCCAGTGCACTTAGCCCGATGAGCAGGAGTGAAGCTTTCGTTGCCGGCGCTTGCGTAAATTTCGTCCAGGTAGTTTTATGTCACGGTTAGATAGAGGGTAGGGCGACAGTGGCGTGGCCTTTAAAGATTTGTCGCTTGTTAGGGGGATTCTCACGCTAAAAGACAGTTGGATTAGATCACATGAATTTATGAAAAATATTTTAAAAATTAGACTTGCAAACACCTTTGTCAAGAAAAGGTATTCCCTTTTTTTACATTTTTCTTTTTCATTTTTTGAGATCACTTTCTGTACAATTTCGTTAACATTGTAAATGCAACGTTTTTCAAAGGTGAAAAATTTCGTAAGGCATAAAATACTTTTTCTCTCGCAGAGAATTATTTTCTAAATTTTATAGAAGCTATGTAAGTATACTTTAAAATAAAACTCGAAGCTTTACAACAAAAAATTTAATAAATTCTCATTTCGTCAAAATACCTTTTACGGAAAAATATCACGTTAAGCCAAGTATTTTCGTAAGGCTATCGTTAAAATTCCTTTTGTAATTTAAAAAATTTCATTATTTACAACTTTTGTTAGAATAAATGAGAAAAAAAATTTTGCTTTGGAACGAAATAATTGTTTTTGTGATTAATAAAAAACGATTTCAACTCTTCGATACATAATTATATAAACCATGTATGAAAAATTTTTGCTCCTTCTCAAAAACAATTGTATCATTTGACACAAGCCTCGAACAATTGCTTGAAACGTATAAATGCGTTAAATTGTTGGATACTCTCGTATTTTTGTTTTATGCTTTATAGCCTCGCTGGAGATAGAAAAAAAAAGAAAGAACCGAGAAAGCTTTTAACCCAATTAGAACGTCGCCGCCTTTTCCTCCTTAACGCGACGAGCGGCTCTTCCAAACAGCAACTTAATTTAGCCGATAACGTTTTTGTTACGACGAGCTCCTATAGCGCTGAGAAAAAAAATTTTAATTTCTTAAGAACTAAATAAGTTCCTCGTCATTCGCATCAAAAATTGCTATTCAAGCCTAAATCTTCTTATTTATAATTCCGCCAATGATATGTTAACAATCAAAGACTCAACTGACTTTGGTCGTCAAGCTATTTACCAGTCAACGAGAACAAATGGGTTCGGTTAAATTGTCACATCGAATATTCGAAGGGTAAGTCATACTAGAAGCCAGAGAGAGAAAGAGAGAGCGGCTCGCGCGCACTTCCTACGGAGCGTCGTCGTCGGCTTCTAATTTAATTACAACCGAAAGGCGCGCAGGCGCGCGACGAGATGTAATTACCGAAATGGAATTATAATAACCGCGTCCAGCGCTCGTTATTCCTGTCGCGCGCGCGCGCGCGGCAGAGAGGTCGTTTCCTCGCATTTACCGCCACCACCTTTCCTGCTCCCCCTTTCCCTTCGCCTTCAGCTGCTATCATAATATTTTTCCAGACCCCCCCAGTCTCTCTCTCCACTGGACGCACTATCTTGCCCTTCGTTCTCTTTATCGCTAATGAAACTATTTCTTTGCGCTTTCGGACAAAAACGCTACTCCCCGTGAAGTATTAAATAAATAAGGAAAAACACACGGGGAATTATTTAATTTGGCGATCACTCGGGAAGATCATTTAAGAGGAAAACCAAATACGAGAGAGAAAAAAAATCAATACGCGAATGCTTGCGGGGAGCTTCTAGGGGTCGCGCGCGCGCTCTGAGTACATGTGCGCCGGGTAAAAGAGTCTCGGAGAGAGGCAATCCGCGACCGGAAATTTAAAAAGTTGCATTAATGCTCGCTAGAGATGCGAATAACTTTTTTTTCTTTCTTCATTCCCTTCTTTTTTCGTGTTTTCTACCCTACGCTCCTTGTTTTTTAGGACTTCCTTCTTCTATGTTAGTTACACTCTCGGTTTTGTTCTGTCATAGTTACGTTTTTATATGCTGTTCTTTATTTTTACATTCATTATATCTCGATTACCTTCCAGACAATGCTACTTTGTCATTAGCCTTGGACATATTTTTTAGTCTTAACAAGTATGTTAAGTAGAACTTTTTTGTTTTACAGTCTAATGTACTAAAGATTGGAAAGTATTTATCAATAAAAATCCGGATAACAATTTGTTACGTTTACAAACAAACGTATTATTAATTTTTAATAAAAAAGGTTAGAAAGAAGAAGATATTGCAAGTATCGTTAAATAAGAGCAAAATGGCGTATTTGTATCTTCGAGATATCTTTGAAGATTTTATATTTTCTTATTTCACGGAGACACTGCTCTTCTGTATCCCGGAGCAAAAGTAAAAACAATAGAAATCGTAGAAATTACATAAGTTTTATCTCGATTTTTGTAGCTGATTTTACTCTCCTTGGGCGGCTCTATAGCCGAGCAAGCCGGCTGCACATTATTACGATTGGATAACTCGCAAAAGATAACAAAGCCAATGGCAGTTTACGCAGCCATGCGTCCTTTATACTCCGTGGCCCGGCGTCGCCGCCAAAGGTCGTCTCTTGCGAATCTACAATTTCGATTACGATACACACAAGAAAAATAGCGCGAAATAACTTTTCTTTGCAGCGGGAAGAAATAACATCGCAAGGCCGCTTCTGCCGCGAGTTTGGATTTGCTGTGTTTGCCCAGAGGCGCAACTTATTTATTTTGCCGATGCTTTGTGATTCTGTATTTCGGTCTGCGTTACGCTGTGTCTGTGCGTGTTTAGAGAAATAACGACGCGCAGTGACTTTTAATTAATTTGCGCAAATAAATACACACAATTGTTGTATGATGTTTCTTTTCGCGGATTTCATTTTAAAAATTATTTCAGGCATTCAATAATTCCCGCTCGTCCCCCTTTTTTGCGCTTTATTTATCGCTCCATCGCTTTGGGGGGAGGGGGGGGGGGAATAATACGCGCGCCGCGCCCGCCCGGTGAATTAAACTTCACATTTTTTTACGCCCGACGAGAGAAAAAAAAAGCACTTGCGCGCGCACGAACGCGAGTCGAGCAAATAAGAAGAAGCCACTGTTCAAACACAACATGCGCGCCCAGCAGAGAGAGCCGCCGCCGCGAGTGTGTATACGTGACAAGTCCCCCGGCGCGCCGCTGCAATTCTTCACAGAGCAAAATTATCAGTCGGCACATCGTGGCAATTAGTCGCGCAGCTCTCTCTCTCTCTCTCTCTCTCTCGGCGAAATATCCGCAGTCGTTCGACTAATTCCCTTTTCCTTCCGAGACCGTCCCTCCGTTATTCCCGGCGGACTTGCTAGCTGCCGCGGGATTTCACGAGGAGGAGCGCAAAAAAAAAGCACGAGAGCCAGGCTCGCGCGGACTTTTTACATTTGCCTCCGACCTCTTGCCCCCTTACCCTCTCTTTTCTTATCTGACCTACTGCTCATGAATATTTAGCGTTCGTTTGGCTGCGTCAAGTCAGCCGTCGCTACAGCGCTAAGATATTACTTCTTCTGCGCGAGAACACTCGCGCGCGCCGCGCCGCAGCTGCGGAGGAGTAGTACGGCACCGAGTCTTTCTTCCACTCCTTCGCGCTCGGTTGCCTCATTTTCGAGCATATTAAGTACTCGTAAAATATGTACGGGCCCGGGCTCGTTCGTTCTTTATTCCCGCTTTGGCTTTTTTTTCTCTCTTCCTCTTTTCGTGCTTTTGTAACGAGATCTCTTTCCCTAAAATATCTTTGGGATGTGTAATTAGAGCGCGGATTTCACGCTCCTTAGTTTGAAAGAGTCGCGTAATGAGTTCGCGAGCTCGTAATAACAGTGGCGTTAATACTTTGCGCTCTTTAGTATTGTAACCACGTTGATTTGTTCGTGTGGTAGGGCATTTAATAATTTGCTGTACTTTGTTCAGTGGTGACTCGTTAATTTTTCGAAATGTTAAACGATTTGTGAAAAAAGCGTTAATCCTCTTCTGGATAACTTATTTTCGTAAAAATAAAAAGACTCGAATGATAAAAGATTCGATATTGCTTCTTTGAAACAATAGCAATACTGCAATGCTGAGCATTAAATTTTTCTTTGTGTAAAAATAAAACTTCGAAGAAAGAGACATAAATCGTGGGCGAACAAATGTTTATCATATTTCAAGAGATCAATGCCAATTAATTTTCTTGACGTTTTGCATGAAAGTAGAATGAAATTTCGACTCTTTTTATTCTCCTGGGCTTTATATTTTTCGAAAGGTATAATTGCAAGTACAAAATTGACAAATAAAAAGTTGATAAGAGTTGAATAAGTACATGAAAGTTGATATTATCAAAGTGTAAAGTTCACTTTCGAAATTAAGGAAATTATAAGTATATTAAAGCTGTCTTTTCGATAAAGCCAGTTTGAAAAGTTCGTTAAATGGTTTTCAAAGTTCTCTGAATGATAAAAATTAATGGAAGTTCCAACAAAAAAAAATTACAACGCGAAAGCTACGAGAACCTCACGTATCGCGAGCAGTACTTTTATAAATAAAAAGTAACTTGAAATAATTTCACTTCAAAATAACCAATATGACTTTGCTTGTTATCTGACAATTTTGCTCTATATACCTTTAATAAGACATCGCGTAATCTTCGTAACGATATAAGACTACAGAAAAAAGCCAGTTTTCTCTGTCTAACTACAACGGGCAAAACGACAAGAAAAAAAAAAGATAACAAGCAGCCCCAGGAAACAAGGTTAACGAAAGCAGTGTCGAACTAGCATCAAATAATACGCTGGCTTGGTCCCCGCCTACCTATACCTCTCTCCAAAACTGCAGTTTCCCACGCAACGAAACGCTCCGGCGCATACTTCTCTACTTTCTCTACCTCGGGGCATTCAATTAGGCAATGACTTAAGTTAACAAAATTCAATGTTCAAAATTTGCTTTTGTTATGTTGATTGTGCTCTGATTTTCTTATAGATTTCTTCTGCTCCAGAGCGACTCTATTATTTGTTTTTGCTTAATTATAGACATACGTTCTCGTACCTTGCACTTGCATAAAATATTTATAATCGAGAAACGACAAAAAAACTGTAGCAAAAACCGACAACTTGCAAACGAGCCTGTTAACACAGAAGCAAAAATGAAAACTCATCTCGAACTCGGTAGTCGCCGTCAACAGCACCGAAAAGAGGAACAGAAGTCAGCCGGCCAAGAATTAGTGGGGAGACAGGTCAGATTGAGTCGGTTAAAATGAAATTGCCACCTCGACGCGATGGGAGATTAGCATATTTTTGCGTCTATGCCCGACAAAGCGCCTTCGAACGGGGACAATGGGGTCGGACCAAGTCGTGTCGAGCGTTTTGGAGCGAGCGAGCTCGAGTCTATTCAAATTTCGCTTTGAGTAGAACCGGCAGTCAAGGCTACTAGGAACCCAAGCCCTTTCCGACCTATCCCGCGCTACTTCGTTAAAGACTCTCAGGCATTTGTTTAATAAAGTAACAATCGCTTGCCAGATGCTCTTCCTTATCAACTAGCGATGAATTAAAAGTTCTTTAAATTCCGGAGCGTCGCTTATTATATTTGCGTGAACGTCGCGCATGGAGCGCACTACCGCAGACTCTGCTAGTGGAAATATAACATGCTATATCTAAAACGACGCTCTTGGGAATAAAGCTGCGGCGCCGTTGAAATTTAAACACCTTATATGATCGGTTCTCCCCCAGGAGCGTTCGATTCGATATGCTGGTACTATATTGTATTTTGTAAATATTTAAAGTGATACAAATAAAAAGATCTTAAATAAATCCACCAAGGGTAAGGTGTACGCGGCATGGGAGCTTGTGAAAAATAACAAACAAGTCGAATTTTAGAAGAAACAAGCGTGTGTTGTCATGTTGAAGCGGATATCATCGATCACATAATGGTCCAAAGACAAACATAAAAGGACAAAAGAAAAAGGGGGGAAAGACAGAGAGGCTTCTATTCCCGAGGGTGTCGTATTTATATTTCATCAGGCTTCTATTCAGTGCCCGAGCCTCCGCAGCGGCAACATCTGCATTTTCTTGACTCCGCCACGCTCTCCTCTTTGTGCCTTCTCAGATACACGCTTTCTTTTTCATCCGAGCAGTCGTTGTAGTCGACGTGTGCGCCGGCAGCCCCGAGGGTGCGTATAATTACGTTTACGTAGGGGGAGCAGAGGGGTGAGGGATAAAGGAGGAAGGGTAAAGGCCGATAAAGTCACGACGGCTTGGCCAAGAAAAGTAAATGTGATGGCGCACCAAGGCTTACCCAAATTCGACGCTATATAGCGCACAAGAGAAGCCTTGCCTCGCGAATGGATTTATTCAGAGCGCTAATAGACGAGAGGCTGGATTTCTTTTCTTCGCGGCCTTGATATGCAGACGGCTGATGGCTTTTACGGGGTAGGTCTGAATATCAAATTCTCAAGTCGAGGGGAGTATGGATTGAGGCCGTGTAGACGGTGATATACGGCGTGATGGCTAGGCAAAGGCGTATACGAGCTAGAGAACGTTTCGCTGTCAGAGTTTTAAAATGTACAACAATCGTACTATATGATTTTTTTGGAAAAAATACAGAATGTACGACAAGAAGCGGGAAATTCTCATTTTGGAAAGAAAAAAAGTTATGACTTTTTATGAAACGATCGGCATATATGCGAATGAAAACTATCCAGAAAGATCAATGTGGTTGCTTGAGTTTGGTAGGTACCTCGCGTACGAAACACTCATTAAGCCCGGCTCGAGAGACCCGGTCGGAATCTGCGCATGTGACTCACGTACGGGGGTTGCCGCACAAGACCGGAAATCAATTGGCGAATCGAGCGCAAGAGCTCTCCCGCTCTCTCTCTCTCTCTCTCTCAGCGGCCGGAAATCAAAGTCTCTGCCGCGACGACCAATACGGAAAACTGGGGAACTCTTCGTTTTTCGGATACTCCCAGGCCGGTTTTAATTTGCCGGCTCGGTTCCAACTCCCCCCGGTATATACGACTTGAAAATGAATACAGAGAATCGTTTCCCGTTGGTTTTTCCTGGCGCTGAACGTTTTTGCCGATCAAGTACTTCACTCTCGACTCACTCGGGGATTGATTGTTTCGTTTTTCCTTCTTTTTTTTTACTGTACAAATATGTGCAATCAGAGTTCTTCTGTAATAGGGTTTTTTGAAAATCGTTTAAATTCTATAGCTTACAGATCCAGTGTAATGTTGTCATTAGTTGTAATTAGTTATATTAATACCAGTTTTTTTAAATTCAAAACTAAATTTTTGTTATCTATACCTTATATTTAATAAAATGATAAAATTTTTTTTAAAAGTTTGGTATAAATAATCTACGTGACTTTTTGCGTGATGAAATTTATTCATCCAATACAAATTGCTTAAAACATTTTTTAATATTGATTATAAACTTGCGATTCACGTGTCAACGAGGTTGATTCATTAATTAATAATGATAAGATAAAGAGCTAATGCATCAGAATCATGTTGTTCAAATTCATTTAGTAGTTTGATCTGCTGATGAAAACTTGCGTATTTTTAGTAAGTATTCCGCTTTCGTTTAACCAGATTTATTTAAGTGTAGACATGAATAAAAATTAAGGTTTCAAAATTTTTCCCAAATATTCGTATTTAAAATATTAAAAGAGGTAATAATTTTGTTGTTGTTTAGCATATAGTCAAAATTGACATTAAATATTTATAATTTTAGTAACTTCAATTTTACATTTAATGACATAATTTCATTTATTTTAAGCATTTAAGCTTAAAATAAATGAAATTATAGTTTATAAGCTTTGCATTCAACGGTGTATATTTTTTAAAAACAAAATTTTTAATATTCTTTTACATATTGTATTTCTTTTTACTTTTTATAACTTTCTCGGTGTAATAATTCAGTTGTATCAATATTTTTTTGACAGAATTAATCATGCATATTAATTAAATATCGAGAAACTGAAGAATGCGGTGTGGTTACTGTATTTAACTCGGAACATTTATTTTACTGACGCAGTCATTCGGATTTTTACAAAACTTTCTGACGTCAATTCAATTTGGACTTTCCTTTAACGTCTTTAATTACAAAGTACTGTTTAATATCTTCAGCGCGCATTGTAGCTAACACACAATTAATAACTGATTTTACAGCTTTAAACAAAAAATCACTATGAAGGAGATAGGCGTAGGGCTGGTACTCTTTGCCCTCTGTGCTTGTGTCGCTAGTCAAAGTACTGCAAAGCCAAATTCCAATTGCGTTTGTGTAACCTATTACAACTGTCTCCAAAATAATACCATAAATAAATACGGTGTGAGTGTCATTGACGTTAGGCTCGGAGAATCGTAAGAATTTTTGATAAATCATTATTATTTTAGACAATTTTGCACTTTCGTGAGTGTCATAACTTTTGTACGTGTTAATATACTTTTGTTATTGTAGGAGGCCATGTCAAAACATCATGGATGTTTGTTGTAACAAGCCAGACGTTAAGAAACCTGATTCTGTAACTCCACCACCAAAGCCCCACGTTAGTAAAGGCTGTGGTATTCGTAATCGTAATGGTATTGATTTTAGAATTACTGGTGATGTTGAAAACATAGCCAATGAAGGCGAATTCCCTTGGATGGTACTTATTTTAAAACAAGAAGCAAACAATTCATTTGCATACAAATGCGGTGGTTCTCTTATTAATAGGAGAGTTGTTTTAACGGCAGCACACTGTATTGGACAGTAAGTATACCAGCCTTTAATTGCTATTATTTTGCATATATTAGTAATTTTTACGATTTTACTTTGATAGATTCCGTTCTTCTGAGCTTGTTGTACGTGCTGGAGACTGGGATACATCTACCACTAAAGAACGTTTACCATACCAAGATCAGAAAGTAAACACAATCATTACACATCCTGAGTATGACTCGAGTTTCCTTGGGTACGATTTCGCTCTCGTTATATTAGAAAAGCCGTTCACTCTTGCTAAAAACGTTGAAACCGTTTGTCTCCCGGAAAATAACGAAGAAATAAGCAGTCAAGAATGTTACGTTACCGGATGGGGAAAGAATAAATTCGGTATTTTTAATGCAAATTTTTGTTTTTGTTTTGAATAATTTGCACGAACATCAGTTGGTATGAATAATTTTATACTCATTAGGTGACGAAGGATTATTTTCTACTATACTAAAGGCTGTAAAACTACCTACAATCCCTTCGCAAGAATGTGAAGATAGATTGCGCCGAACGCGTCTTTCGGAATATTTTGAATTACATCCTTCTTTCATGTGTGCTGGCGGAATTCCCGGCTACGATGCTTGCGAGGTTAATTTAAAAGACAAATTTTAATGTTCTAAGATTAATACACGATAAATTAATAACGATAAACTTTTTTAGGGTGATGGTGGCAGCCCTCTTGTCTGCCCATTAAAACAAAACCCTAATCGTTACGTCCAAGCTGGTGTCGTTGCTTGGGGAATAGGTTGTAACGATGATGTTCCTGCTGCATATGCAAAAGTATCTCTAGTTCGATCGTGGATAGACGAAACTTTGAGCCAGTACAACATCGACTCGTCGGCTTATACGCCTAATTAAAGTTAAGAATGGATATTACGAAAGTGTAACCTTAATATTAAACGAATTTCCGATGTATCTTGCAATGATGTAAGCGTATTAAAAGCATTTACGTCAGATGGTTAAAATTATATTGTAGGTTAATGATTTGGATTAATCCACCAATTTTGTAACTTGAACGATTTAATAATACAACAATGCTTTCTTTTATCACGCATTGTTATCGAAATTATTTTGAAATAAAAGTAGTTATTATTCATTACAATAATGATTTGTAAATTTATTACTTTTCCTGGGAAAAGAGATATAAATAATTAATCTCAAAACCTTTAAAAAGGTCTTAAAAACTCTGTGTACTAGCACAGTTTATTAAAGAAATATGCGATTATCAAGTGAGCCTACCATAACATTTTATTGAATTAATTTTGAATACCGGAATATCGTTGGGAATATATAATCGCGTAATTTTACGTTTTTAAAACGGATATTTTATTTGTAATAAGTGTAAGTTTTCGTTTTTTTTTGTTTTTTGAAGACAAAAATATTTGTAATGAAGTAACAATAAAGAAAAAAAAATCAAATTGATTAATTTATAAATCTTTTTGGAACACTTCAAATTTTAACTTTTCAAAAATATTTTTAAATTATAGTATTATTTTTTAAGAAAACTTCCGTTTATTGAAGCAGCTTATCATGAAATTATTATAAATCGTACGTGATGATAATAACCAATGATGTAAATTATATTCACAGCTGTTATAATATGTATATATAAATATCTTATCAGCACTCGAAACAGACATAAAACACATTTTTAAATGGATTCGGAGTCAATACATAATTTTTAATAGTTTTGCAATTATTTGTTGTTACAGATTACATTACAATTTTACTTGAAAAAGATGCTTAGTATTCTTCTAATTATATTGATAGCTATTGAAACAAACAGTGGCGAAGTTACTACGAATATTTTAACCACACTCAGCAATGACCTTAAAAAGAGTACTTTTGAGACGTATAAAAATCAAACAAGTAACGAAGAAAATCCAGAATGCATATGTATACCTTATTACAACTGTCTAGCCAATGGAACTGTTAATAAACGCGGGATTGATGTCATAGACCTTAGATTAGGCAGTACACAGAATAGGTAAGATTCAAGTTTAACTTATGAAATAAAGGATATTTTTAATCTTATTTATCTATTACTTTAAGCCCTCAACAGTGTTTGAATGATACAGACGTCTGCTGCAAAGTATCGCATATTAAAGATCCTGATACTCCTATTGATCCATCTCTGAAACCACAAGACAAAGTGGGGTGTGGTTATCGAAACCCTAATGACAGTCAAAATGAATTTCCATGGATGGTTTCAATTTACGAAAAAGAAAGGATTGATGACAAACCTCAATACACAAAAAGAATATCGTACAAATGTGGTGGTTCTTTGATTAGTAAAAGAGTAGTCTTAACCGCAGCAAGTTGTGTTTCAAGGTGTTAATTAAAATATACATATTAATTTTTTGTTTGGAAATTTAAAATTTGTTATGCCTGATTAAAACATATGATTAATACGCAGTTACGTTCCTACTCGATACACGATTCGCGCAGGCGATTTAGAGAGACCTTCTTCCAAAAAACATTGGCCTCACCAAGATCGAAATGGCGCAATTATTATTCATCATCCACAATTTAATAAGCAAAATAATGAAAATGACATTGCTCTTGTCATTTTAAAAAATTCTTTTGTGCTCACTGACAATGTAAAAGTTATTTGTCTTGCTCCAAATACTTCAGTGATTAATAGTCAAGAGTGTTTTGTTTCCGGATATAAATCCAACTATAGAGGTAAACTAACATAATATTTCACTTTTGTTATCGCATAAATATTTCCACGGATATTAAAAAAAAATGTTTCCCTTTGATTTTTAGATAAGCAAGTAAAATATTATTCTGCTTTAAAAAATCTTAACAACTTATCAGTTTCTTCAAACGAATGTCAAACAAAATTTCGTGATGTACAATCAATACAACCGCTTCCAGTACAATCCTCGACATTATGCGCTAATAGTATACCGGATATTTGCAAGGTACGATTAATTAATTTACAGTATTAAATGTTTGTAGAAAACTAAAATTTTAAGTGCGCTGTATTATTGCAGGGTGACAGTGGAACTCCACTAATTTGTCCGTTGAAAGAAGACCCTAAGCGTTGGGCGCAATTCGGAGTTATTTCGGAGAACCCTACTTGCGATAATAATGATTCAATACCGTACGCGAACATAACTACGATTCGATCATGGATTAACGAAAGTTTAAAAAAATACAAAATCAATTCAGCTTCATATACACCATGATAAATGTAATACGTTTATATCATTAAATTAGTTATCTTTAAAAAAGAATATTTTTTATTGCACTGTATACGTTGTTTTGGTATTGTAGACTGCATTGCAGTGTCGGGAAAAACGTCTACCAGCCAGAAGCTTCTAAATGAGCGTCTTGCGCGTGACTTGCCCGAAATCACGGTAAATTGACTTTCTATCGATGTTCTCCACCTTGTCTCTCTACCTTCTATGGAGGCACAAGTTATATCAATGATAGACGAGAAACTTGGCTGGAAGTTGGCGAGAGTAAATCTTACACGCTAGTTCATCGAGAGAATTATTCATGTTCTCATGTGAGGTCACGGTGTTTCGCGCGAGTTATTTGCGGCTTAATTTACTGTTTCGCATTTACTACTCAAACCCAATAATTCCATATAACAAAGAGAAACTGTAAATAATATATCTTGTGAATCAAACTAATGCTCCGAGCAAAAGTTGTTAGATTTTTCAAAACGTATTTATCGGTAAATCTACTATCCTGTTAGCGATTCTTAAAAATTGCATTTGTTTTTTTTTCAATTTTAACGACATTAACAAACCACAAGGATTCCAAAATATTTTCCAGTTGCTTTTTCGAAAACATCAATGGCATTATGCAAAACAATTGTTCAACTTTGAAAATTGCCGTTGCGATAGAATTTTTTTCTCTGTTTATTCTACTAATGCATCGAAAAAAATGTTATGCTTTTTCAGAGTTCGAGCTTTACTCAGAAAATTATTGAAGCTGGCGCCGATTCAAGACAGATCTATTATTAAGAGGCTGCGCTTTGGCCGCGAACCAGCGTGCAACTTTTCTCGAAAAGACAGCCGTTTCGTCCCTTCTGCCTCTATCCAGTGGCGCAGCCAGCTCGCCTTCCGTCCCTTTTAGCCTAGCGATAGATCGCAGTAGCGCCAACGCCGCACGTTGTTCGTACCGAAGTTGCTCTAGGGAATCGAGGCCAAGGGTTTAAGAGGGAGAGAGTATATGTACGAGAATGTGAGAGAAGGAGAGAGAGAAGTGGGAGGGGTAAGGGATCGAGCACCAATTAGACATTTTAACGTAATTGCGATCGACGAGCCCTGAGCGACTTGAGATGTGTGCCGGGAATGGCCTGAGTGGAATGGTAGTTTCCGCCGAGAGATACGAGCGGGATCCCACCAGCAGAGATTGCTGTGGCGGCGGCGAGCCTTGGGTAAGAGCTAATTCGAACAAGTTTGTTATGATTAGTGTGATGTTGTGGCTGCGGCGCGTGATATTGTACGCGCGAGAGAGGTACATTAGCCAAAGAGAAGCCAATGTTGGAATAATATATATACGTCGACGGAATAAGTTTCCTTTTTTTCGAATTTTTCTTCTTACCCAACGCTACGCTGATGTAAGACTTTTATTAAATGAAATGGATTATTACTTTGAGACTTACGGAAGCTTTTCTCAAACTAATACTTCTTTCAACGGCGGATTTTCACGAGACTTGATACGAAATTCTTCAGTAGCTGTCGTTCGAATTCTTATTTTTTTTAAATTTAACAAAGGCACCTAAACTCGCAGCCGACAAAGGTAGCTGAATGGAGTAAATTTTTCAATTAAACTAATTTACAACAAACTTTAGACAACTTGTAATTATTCTTTTATTAATCTGCAAGAAAAATCCGCAAGCGATAACTATATAAAATTAACAAAAGGGTACATCCAGTAAGGACATCATTCCAGCCACGAAAAAATAGGGCAAAACAACGGCAGTTGGAATTCGTATATATAAGGCGTACGAAACCCTTTCGGCACACGCGCTGCCCAACGCACGTCGCGATTTTCATTTCACGTATCCGTAGGTGTGGCTGGTGGCGAAAACGGGCAGAGCAGGCTGCGGGAGAGGGAGAGCCTGCGGACTCTGCGGCAGCACGCGTTACTCCTATATCATCGTTTAAAATAATATCACACGCTAGCACGGCTAGCTTTGCCGGCGTTCGGCAAGCGCGCCCTTTCATATCCACCGCGACAAATCACTCTGCCGAGCGGAAAAGAGAGAGAGCGGCGCGAAGAAACGCGACACAAACGCACACACAGCACGGCCTCGTACGAAGTAGTGGCCGCGGATTGTTTAATAAAAGGCCGCGATGGCCAAGCAGATGAGAGAGAGAGCCACGAGTTATGAGGCTCGGAGCTTCTCGTTTTTCCTTCCGGCCCTCTCTGGCTTTTGAACTTTCGCGCCCTCCTAAGAGTTTTAATTGTGACGCCGGTAGTATCCTGCTTGGTCAGACCGAGCCCTCGGGAATGGACTCTCTTCGTGGCGGGGGCTTGGCTTTAATGAAAATTCCAAGCTGTTGCAGGCTCTGGACGAAAACGATTTTGGAGCGCCGCCGCCGCCTGACGGGAATTGATGGCGAATTCTTTTGGCGCTTCTTCGCCGAGTTTCGAGGACGCTCCTTTTCGTCCCTTTTGTGGCCTCGGACTTTTACAAATAAAATGCCTTTGTTTTTAATTAAAACAAAAAAATTCGCGCGTCTCCGACTGCGAATAAACATCGGTTTACATCAAGATAAACGAAATAACTTTGCGTTTATCCGAAATAATTTTCCAACCTTTCGCAAAAAATAAAGAAACGTAGTAAAGGCTATCGTTTACGCGCATTTGCGAGAACGCGAAGCTCGAGAAGTGTAAATGTGGCTTCGGACACCGAATTCACGGAATATCGGTAGAGCAGGCAGGCAACGAGCCGTGAGAAGCCCCGGGTAGACATCCGCGCGACAATGCAATCTTAACGAAGCAATTTCGACATCAGCGCATTCCGCGTAATGCTCGGGGCACGCGGGTCAAACGTAAGCAGAAAGCAACGGTCCTCCTCGTCCGCCAGTGAAAATGCGCGACCGAACGAGGCACTTTGCTCCAGTCGGGGCCATTTAAATTTTCTACGCCCTGGGCCACAGTTACAAGGAAGGGGGGAGGGGCGGGGAAGGGAAGTCACCGTTAGCATGAAACACGGCGGCGCAAAAAAAGATAAGCGTCCATTGGGGCTAGCTCGACGGCACAGTTATAAGGGCTGTGCGCTTAGCTAAGTGTTCCGAAAGGAGTCTCGGATATGTGCCGGGGTGATTTCTAGTTGGATTAATACTGTCTTTGCGGATGCCGGTAGCTTGGGGGAAAAAATGGTTATTTGTTCATTACAATGGAATGGGGATGTTCCTCGAGCCTCGGCTTCTTTTTTTTTGCGGCTTAGATAAGAATTTGCATGGTACTTGAGTTAATGAGTGTCGTCAAAGTTTGCGAAATGGATTTTTTAATAGGCGCGATATCGGTCACATAAGTATTAATATGTGTGCAGAAGCGAAGATGTTGATTGTTCCCTATTTTATTATTTGCTTCAAAAATCCGAAGAAGCATAATGTGCCACAAGCGAATATATTGCGTATCTGCAAGAAGACATAAGTGCTTTCAAGAGACAACATGAATTTCCAGAAAGTTAATTGGACTTTCGAATGCAAGAGAAAACGACGAACAAATTAAGTCCGGTGTTTCGTGGCCCAAGTGACGTAATGAGCGCTCCTCCTCCTCCTACGCCCTACAGCGAACAAAAAAAAAAGCGGATCTTGCTTAAGGTGAAGAAGGGAGCCAAAGAGAATCCGCAAAAAAAGAGGAGCAAGCCAAGGGAAAAGCCCGCTACTGCAGGTAGCTCCTTGCCGGAGACAAAGTTAGCGGAGACCCGAACCCTCGTAATCCTCTTGCCTAGCGCGCGGACTGCGTCTTGCGCCTAACCCCCATACCCCAGGCAGCAGCGCGGATCTTTAATTAAAGATCCGTCAGGTAGCGCGTATAAAGCGGGAGCAGCTCCATTTTTCCCTCGCACCTTTCAACTCCCCGGCCTTCCCGTCGACGTTGTCGGATCGTTTAACTCTCGACAAAAAGAAGCGTTGAGGCTGCCCATTACGAATGCATGGAAATACATAGAAATGCAAGTGCATCGCAGTTGGAGATTGGGGGGCCCTAGCGGCTCTTGATCTTTTAAATTAGCTATAAGCATGCATTGTATTTATAATCGAATGATCTTTTGATGGCGCAACTTTATGCTGCGCTAATGGTTCCGAAAATTTGGTTGCTTATTGTTTCACAAATGACGATTCAGTAAAAGTATGATTGTTGTATGTCATTGTCATTGACTTTAAACTAGAATAAATTCGTATTTATGTAAATTTTACGCGATTCCGATCGATTTGTAGGCAGTGATTAAAAATTTTTTATGTAAGATGTTTAACAAGATATAACTATGGAGGTATTGAAGATTTTACATAACATTCGTAGCAGCAGGGAAAAAGTGCAAACATCATATTAAAATAAAATTTCAATCAATCTTAGCGTATGGAAGTCTTAATGGTCCGCAGTTATAACTTGGATTTTATGTACGCAGAGGTGAGCAAACAAAAAAAAGGCAATTCACTCATTTTATCGAGAATTCCAGAGCGGGGAATTCCGACACAACAGGTCAGCGCGAGAGAGGCTGCGGGATATTCGCAAACGAATGGAAAAATAAAAATCTGTAATATTCCATGGAAATAGTGGGCTTGTAAAACACTTTTCCGCACGTGGGGAGCGGCCCCAAATGAAAATGCGACGCTCGGCATTTCGAAGCGCGCGCGCGCGCGGACAGGACAAACACCAATTTCCATCTATATCGTAGTACATATGCGAGAGACCGTAGCAAAATATGAAATTCGACGTGTCATCGCGGCTGCGACGTATGCCGCCGCCGCCGGCGCGCACTTGACGCTCGCGTGATTTTCGCGGCCTGTCAGTCCGAGAGCGCCCCCGCACGAAAATAGAACGCGCTTATAGAGCCAATAAAACGAAATAGGACGGAAAATTAAAATGGAAAATAAAACGGAAAAGATGGCTTGCCAGCGAGAGAGATAGAGAGAAAGAGGAGAGGGAGAAAACGAGCGAAAATACGACTGACGCGGCTTGAATTTGATCAATGGTTACGTATGTTGTTTCGGCTAACCCAAAGGTTTGTTCAAAGCGCTTTTTTATTTTTGAACTCCCGAGCTGTACCGAACAATTATTAGGATTATTTCTATGTACGGTATTTAAAAAAAAAACAAATATGAGATTTAAAAGATTTAAAATATTTGTTCGGCGTACACGCTTTTTTTATGTACAAATCTATATGTATTTTATTTTTACGAAAATTATTGTGTTATTGAAATTTTGGGAATTAAAGTGTATTTCTGCTTGGCTAATAAATGTAAATAATGAAGCTAAAATACTATAGAATCGTGTGTGAAATTTCGCGAATAAGAATATTAAAATTACATGACAATGTATTAGCATTATTGCAATTTTCGAAGGCATCAATAATCCCGATGATTGCGCGGCGCTGGCTTTCGGAAAACCCGGGGAGATACTATATGTAGCGAATGCGCTTTAAAAGAATGATTTATGAAATTATGTAAAAGGGGGAGGGGGATAGAAGGCAATTTTCAGCGTCGATAATTAACAACAAAGTGTATTAAATGCGAGCGCGTCCACGGCGCTATTATCTACGAGCGGCCCTCGTCGCGTCCGACGGCTATCCCATTTACCCTCTCACTTTCTCTCTCTCTCGCTTCTGCCTCCCCAAAAACAATGCAACGGTCAAAGAATCGCCTAATTATGGGCCGGGCGCTCTAGGCCCCCCACGCACTGCCCGTCGATACATTATCGCGGCAATTAATCATCGTGCCTAATTAGCGTGTAAAATTGGCTTGTCGCGCGCCAAGCGCAAAACTTGACGCTTTGTTTTCGCCTCCCCCCCCCCTACCCTCGGCGCCACCGAGAGATCGGCTTTTCGCTCCGCTGGCCCAGGCTGCCCTCTCTCCGACATCCCCCCTCCTGCTCTCGGCTACACGGCTTTCCATCATTTTTATCGATTACCCCGCGACTTACTGTTTCTACGGGGATTTTCGGAAGTACCCCCCCCCCTTCCACCCTGATTATACAAATGCTCGCACCATTGGGTAATTGAAGCTTTTAAATTGCGCTTTCATCATTTTAATAGCACGAGGCATTTTGTATACGATGCTCCGGGGATATTTATTGAAACGACAAGGACGTTTTAGTGGTTTGTTTGTCGATAAGTATTTAAAGGGAATTTGATTAAATATGTTGCTTTTAATTGAATATATAGTAGATTTTATTTAAATCTGAAAGCTTTCGAATTATACGAAAGTGCAGATATAGCAATGTAGATTATTTTTATTTAACTTTTGTTAGATTAGACGAAAATATAGAGAAATTTCAATTTAAGGAAATTTGAAACGTCAACTAAATATATTTCTACCAACTTTTTAAAGCAATTTTATACAAAATGACATTTTTGATAAATTAAAATATTACTAATATTCGAAGTTCTTAATACTCTGAAATTGAAAGACTTAAGTTTCAATCGAAACTAAAATTAACGACTAATAATTTTAGTTGTTAGCTAAAATAAAATACGATGAGAAAGTCTCAAAGATTTCCAAGAGCCGCGCAATAATTCTCGCGTTGACGTCTTTGCGAGCACTGTGCTCTGCTTCTCTTAACGCATTTAGTCGTTAATTGATATACACTGCACCAAGCCGTTTCCATTCCCACGCGTAATTCTTCTTTTTTGTTTCATCTTCTTGTTTTCGTCACGGTAACGTCAATAAATATCACAAGGCACTACTCCGACTCCCGTGTTTCAAGATTAAACGAAAAAGCTTATTATGTTATTTCGTATTTAAAAATTTAATTTTTTTCATTACATCCATCGTCTACGTTAACTACATCTACATTGTAAAAACTTACACAAGTGTCGGTATAGTCGAGAAAATTAAAAAAAGAACATTTTTGCAAGGAGAGAGAAATTTTTGTACTCAAGGCTACATCCAAGAAAGCTCGAAAATTTATTTTAGCCGGGGGAAACGGTGTTCCACTACTAAAGTACAGACTCGAATAATTATACATAACAGAAGTGCGTTGTACTTTACTTAATTATAGGCTTCTACCACTGCCTACCCACACACTAGCTACCTTCATTTTCCGTCTAATTAGCATATTCGCTAATTATCCTATACGAGGTGCGTGGTCGATTGGACTGCTGCTGGGACCAAGTAAGAACATTTTGCCTGTTATTCATAGCAAAATAGATGATGTGTGGTTTGATCATTGCGCGAGAGAGGCAAGTTTGTATTTAATAGAATGAGAATTACTTAGTTGCATTAAGAGCTTTGCAAAGAGATTGTCTAAAAATTTTATTCTTGTAACTTTGAATTCGAGTTATTTTTTCACACAATTTTTTCAATAATTTAAGACTAGATGTTTAAAAATAATTTTTTTAATGCGCGAACGATAATACTATAGCGACTCGAGATACAGCGACGTAGCACAAAACAAATATTCCAATAGGAGTAGGTTGCATTATTGGGTTACACAGATCCGTTGAAATCCGTATCAAGCGATTCCACACTCTCTATTTCCCACCGGTAAGCAAAAACGAGCTGTACTTTGGTCAAAGCTCAAAGCTCCATGGAATCCGACTCTCCACTTGGTCTTCCGATACGCCGAGGAATATGAAGACACGCGTGTCTGTTCCAAATATATTTCGGAGAGCAGTGGTAGTGCACAGACGTGTTATAAGCTGCCCTGCGGAGTATTAACTTTCAACAGCTTCACGTGCTCGCTCCGGGTATACTAAGTGAATTATGATTAAAATAAAGTTTAATAATAATCTTAGCGAAGTCGTAGTATTAAATAATATTCTTTTGAAAAATTTCTAATAAAATACTTTATTTTTATCTTGAAAATATGAAAAATTTTGTATTTGGTATACACATTTTGTAACATATTTGTTCGAGAACAGTTATGTAGAAATAGTTAAGTTTTTAGTGGTTGTACATAAACTATATTATGAAAACCTTAATAAAATCAAAATAGTTAAGGTTAAACGATTTCTTAAATATTCAGTAGTAACAACACGGTAAGGTCAGACAAGAAAAACTTTATAAGTATACAAAAGACATAATTATATTTTGGCGCAAAACCATTTTTTATCTTTTTCAACAATGTTACTTTGTTAAACAAAGTTTCAGTTACCTTGTTTAGAAAACTTTTTCAATATTGGACTAGATATTACTGAAAAATATGGTAATTGATATCCAAGCACTTTTTTAATTCCGAAGCAAACAACTCTGCACCAGATTTATGGATATAGGAAACACTTTGACATTTTTTTTTCTTAATGGAATCTAATTGAATTCTAATTAGGCTAACATCCGTAAACACTTTGATCATGACTACGTGCTATTTCCAGAATACTGATTTTATCCGGAGAAAAATACTCAACGAATAATAGAAAATTGCTTGAAATATGCCAACGACTATTGATAAAAAAAATTTGTAAGACATAGGTTGGAGGAATTGAAAAAATATGTAAATACCTCGAGAAGTAGTAGCAAATTTCCATCTCATACGAGCTATTCAAGCCACGCTAAACAAACATCCCGTTAGGTGTAAAGCTATGTTTGACTCGGAGGGGGATGGGGAAAAAAAGAAGAAAAACAAAGGAGAGCGGAGCACACGCGAGAGAGAGAGAGAGAGAGAGCGAGAAAATGAGGGAGGAAAAATCATCAGTTTGCATAAGATGTACATCGCTCGCTGTAAATCATAGCGCGCGGGTGGAACGGGTCGAGGTGAGCCGCGCGCCGTGGACGGGAAGGAAAATGGGAGAGACGCATGCGAGCTACGAAAGAACGGAACAAGAGCATAAGAACAAGAGGGGAAGAGGAGGATGTGGGAGCGCAGGTCTGTTGGGAAATAAGGAGTCGAGTTAACCGAGCCCCCCCCCCCTCCTCACCCGCTTCTCCTTAGCCTCTCGCCCTTCACCACCCCACTTCTATGGTAAATAGCTGCAGAACCCATGCAGCATTCAAACCCTCATACCCATGACCTTTCAACATTACGCCGTCGTTTCACTTTTGTCATTCTTTTGTATTTCAGATTTCTCTTTTTCCCTCTCTCAAAATAAACGTGGCAATCGGTCTTATTAAGCGAAAAAATATGGTCTTAATCAGATCTTATTCACAAAAAATTGCTCATCTCTTTACTTCTTCATTTAGAAAACGAAAAATTTCGACGCTATATAAGAGACAGGCCTGATGCAACTTGAGGCAAGTTCGAAGAAAAGAAGCCACCGAGAGCAACGAAACAAGCGTCTGGAAAATAAGAAGTGAAGAGTCGCGTTCTCCTCTTTTCATAATTTGTCGGGGGGCAAAAGGCAAGACACAGTGGGCGCATTACGTTTTCATAAAGTGAGCGCGCGAACAACGCGTTTGCGGCCGGCCATTACGGCCTCGAGTAGACATTCCGCAGCACACCTTGCGGCTCGCGTACGTACGGCTGGTTTGGCCGTAGCCGCTCGCAGCTGTGGCGGCCGAGGCTGTGCCGCTTAAACGGCCTCGAGGATTTATTTCGCTCATATCTGGCGACGGGACATTAGGGGCCCAACGCACGTGCCGCGGATTTCTTTCGCACGAGCCCCCCCGTCCACTGGTCGGTTGCGCGACGACAATTCCTTCGGGCTATCTTCGTCCTCTCGAGCAGGCTGAGGCTGCGAATTGAAGTTTTTATGGTGGTGAAGCTTGGGCGCTCCACGAGCGCCAAAGCTACCGCCATCTCGTAATCTTGATTTGTGTACGCGCGGCTGCTACACGTGCTGCGTTTTCAATTTCGCCGCCGCGCGGACGTGATTATAATGTTTTACGGTGATTTGAGCCGACTGCAACTAATAGCGGCGGAAGGATGATTTACTCGTATTAAATTGCAAATTAATGAGCTTGACGGAATAAGTTGTACGTATTCTCTATCCCTAATGAGAGATATTGGTTTGTGGGCTTCGTCTGGATTGTAATTGATTTCGTTCGTATCATCTTTGGCACAGTAAAGCTTTTTCGTGATTTATAACAAAATTTTAGGACGCGAAAATAATTGATTTTATTATATTGCGAAGAGTCCATGGCAAAGAATAATAACGGATTACATTTAACAAAATGCTGTGTATTTGTAAAGACAAACAATATTTTGTCAACAATAATAATGTACGAAAAAGCACATCGACGAGAGCAAGCTCATATTTTAACATTTTTTATTTAAATAAGGTTTTTTAAAAAAGATTATTTTTCTAAATAAAAATAATGCATTTTATGCATCAGTATATAACATAAAAGGAGAAATTTTCCTCAACAGAGAAATCAGTGACATAAACTAAATGAATATTTACAGGTTGATGTGATTAAGCAGCGGAAGAAAATGTGGGTAAGTAAGGGGGAACGGTGGAGTAGTGGAAGCAGGAGAGGTTATGAATTATACCATTATGAATAATAGCTTGCATCTCTCGCACTGTCTCCTACTCTCTATCTATCTCGTAGCTTCTCTTCGAGTCCACTTGCCCAAGTTATTAATAGTAATGGCTGAGTAGAAGAGAGAACATTTTTCCATACAACAGTAGGTATACCCGTTTCACCGTTGGCACTTGGACGAGGACGACAAAGTTGGGATCGCGTGAAGCACGCACGTATAAGTCTCGCGAGTGCGCGCCTGCTCTCCATACGCACGCGCGCCCAGCTTTTGCATTTCATATCTCGGACTTGTTCGAACGGATCGTGCGGAGTCGGGGGCCGATAAGCTCGCGCCTCAATTATGACTTTACATTTTCTTGCCGACTTGCCGAGGAACGACGAGTAAGAAAGTTTTGTCGCTTGTCGCTAATTTACGTTTAATCAGTATTAGATTGCACGTGTGCTGTCAGAGTTGCCTCGAGAAAGAAGTTTGTAACTTTGAATTGCACTGCTTGATGGGAGGCTTGCCGTTTATGAAATTTAATTTAATTGCTAAATTAATTTGTTGCTCGAAATTAGAAAGCCTTTTGACGATGTCGAGTTTCTGGCGAACATTTTAGTTTTGCTGAGAGTTCCGTTTCGTTCGAGTATTAGATTTTCATATTTTTTATCTGACGAGTAAATTTAAAGTTATGTATTAGATTAGAATAGTTTTGGAATATTTTTACGAAAAAGTTGGCTAATCTTATAATGTTAAGGGATGTTTGAATAAACTGTTTATAAAATTTCATATCAAGTTTACAAAAATGCAGAGATATACAAAATGAAAAGTGCGTGTGCATTCGGATAATAGTTTTTAAGGATCGTATTCGCTAATGCAGGAAACAGTAAAAAGAGAAGTAGAGATGCAAACCGATCCTGTCCAACATTAACTCGTGGATCGCGTTCCCTTAATATTAAATTCTCGTCTAATACCTTCAAGCTTGGGCTTTAGAATTTTCTCTTTTAGCAACCAAAGTTCCTTCGCTTATGTCCGTTCGAGATTTTCTTTTCCTTCGGCGAAAAACGATACCCTCATTCCTTTGAATAATGTGAAACCGTTTTCTTTACTACACCTGACAACGAATGTTCGTAAGAAGTTGGTAGTCTTTTCTTTGCAGTCATTAGGCATAGTTAATGATAAAGTTCCCTAATTACAGCACAAGAATTTATAAAGAAAATTTTCAATACAAAAAAGGAATTTTTCTCTTAATTACCCTTCCTTGAATTACTCTTTCAATTATTAATCAAGCTTTTAAATTATAGATAATTGAGTAGAATGTAAAATGTAACGTTATAAAATACGCAAATCAATTGTTACACTATTTATTCACTATATTTTATTTGAAATATACAAGATTTATCTATAGTATTATTGTAGTTATTAAAAATACACATATTTTGTGTATGATAAACGAATGAGTGAATCAAGAGAATGTTACAGAGAAAAATTATTCGTCGTAATTACCAAGGCTGCAAGTTTAAATGATCTTCTAATATTGACTAACATTTATAAAAAATCTAGTCCATACAATTTCATCGGTATCAATTTGACAATGTAAACACGTGTTGTATCTCCAAAAAACCTAGTCCTTGTTCAATAAATAACTGCATACAGCTAACAACATATAAAGCAGTAACGAAATGTACCAGGGAGCACAAAATACAGAATAATAATAATAAAAAAAAGGAAGTATAATGCATCAAATCGCCGAAGGCGCTTGCGAAAGAGTGTACAAACAGTGAAAATTAAAAATCGAAAGAAAAAAACGAGTTGCACGGCTGGAAATTGCGAGCGCGCAGATCGATCGCTTAAATTATTCAAAAGCGCGAGTACGAAAGAGTAAGGAGAAGAGAGGGGGCTTGTCGGGCTCTCGCGTATGCACGCATAGCTCTCCAGATCAGCGGAGCCGATAACTCAAACAAAAGCGCGCCGTTTGATAATTACGGGTAGCGCGCGCGCGTGTACAAGTGCTCCCGCGAATGCGCCGTCCACGTACACACGAGTGTGTCTGGGTAGCCGCTTGCCGCCGCGTTAATAATAATTAATTCCGGCTACATTGCTGCGCCCCTGAATTTTCAACGTGCCCAAGTTGAGCAGCGACGAGCACTGATAACCCAAAAGCTTTATTTTCGATGAGTTGATAAGTGGACGATTAAGCTGCCGACTTTAAGCAACCCGAGATGTTTGAATGTTTTTTAATCACTGCGTAGAGTTTGGGAGTGTTCTAGAGACGAATGGTTTTGTTATGTGATAAATATTATTTTGGAATTGTCAAAGACAATTTATAACAGAGTTCAATAAAATTGTTAATATCATCAACTGCTTTAACTAACCATTATTACAACTATTTCCACAAGTAACAAGTAACTTTCAAGAATGTGTAAAGAAACATTCGATCTTAACAACGATTGAACGAAGTAAAATTAGCCATGAACGGAAACTTCGTCGCAACATCCCAGTAGCGCACTATCTCGGTAATTAAAGGCATCTGCAGCAGGGCTAAGAGCGAAAAGCTTTCCACTTTACCGACTACAGGAGCTTTCAGCTCGGGCGATAGAGTTCGTGCCTGCAAGCTTATCCAAGAATACCAAGTGAAGCACATCGTGGCGCCATCCCGTAGATAAAGCCTGAACCCTTTTGACGCCCCGACCGAGCAGGGGAGAAAAAAAGGTTTTGGCGAAGATGGGTAAAACAATCAAAGTAGAAAGCCGATAGATGGATAATCAGCTGATTTTATTTCTATTTCATTCAACTTTACCGTAATATTTATCAATTATGAAAAGCTCATCATCAAAGTTATGTAGAAGGAAGAATAATAAACAAATTAGTACAATAAAATAATACAAGGCGACTAATATTGATTTAATCAGACAAATTATTATGAAATAATGTTTAAGAATAAAATGTACGTTTTATTAATCTTCAATACTTATCTTTACAATTGAATAAATTATAGAAAATTCAACTAAAATTTTTTGCTGGCGAAAGGCTTGTCTATTAATTATGAAAACCTAACTTTTAATCCTAGTCTTTCAAAGTTTCGAAGCAAATACTCAATGTTCCTCTCGCACATCTCGAGTTAAGAGGAAATTTGTCAGAGGGGAAGTTGATCAATACAGGTGGGATGTAGCGAATTTCTCACTAAATCAATATAAAACAACAAACTTGTATATAAGCAATATACTTATAACTAATTGTAGTGTTGCAATTACAAACAAAAGTATTTACATGTTACAAATTTTGATTTGATTAAATTTTAAAAACAATAATTCTGCGGTGAAAAGTTTCATTAAAATTTTATGGTATTTCTTTCCTTTTTTTTAACACAACTTTTGATCCATACCTTCAACTATATAATAAAACTATTTATATCAAAAACTCAATATTCAGGCAGTACGTAGTAATAAGAAAGACACGTTAAAAAAACTGATATTCGTTATCAATCGCATCTGCGTGATTCATTCGAGCTCTCCAAGGCTATCCGGAAAGTTTTTAAGTTCTCGGCGCGCGACAGGCGTCTTTATATTGGCTTGCAATCCATATTTACACAGATGAGTAAATGAAAATTTTACGTAACGTTTAAAAGAAACAAAAACATTACATTAAACAGCGTTCAATATGCCAGCAGCATGGGTCGTAAGAAACATTAATTATATAACTGGCAGTCGTGAGGCTGCAATCGCCGATGATAAAACGAAAATGCGCTTAATAAGGGAAATCCCCGGTCTAGCAAATTATTAATAAGCGAAGAGAAAAAGCTATTGTGGCGCCGAGCAGCTCCCGCATCGCGCTTAAAATAATCCGCTGACGTAAATTTTTGATAGATACTTTCGCGCGCATTAACAACAACGCGTTCCAGCTGGGCGACGTACAAAACCAAGAGGGTGGCGGCGGGGTGTTAATACCGCTTCGACGATTACGCCGAGCTTTTATAAATTGTGTTATTATCAATTGTAATCCTCTTACGGAGAAAACTTTTATGCCGCCGCTCAGGGACGCATTAGCGCATCAAGCTGTAGCTGGAGCGATATTAAACGAGATGAAAAGTACTTAAAATTTCTTCTTTTTTTATTTTCATGCACAATATAATAAACTGTTGGATTGTGAGGAGCTTTGATGTATTTATGTTTTGCTAGTAAAATAAAGAATATATTTTAACAATTTAATTCGAGCACTTGTAATCGAAGTTTGAATTTGAATTTATAAAAGTTATCATTGCTAAATTACACTTTGATTTAAGTCACTTTAATTAGAATTCAATATTATACTAGATCAATAAATAACATTAAAAAATTTATATACAGGTATGAGATGAGCAGGAATTTAAAACTCATAAATTTCAATGTCACCATGGCAATTGAATATATTATACGAAAAATTAAAATTTTCGAGAAGCTTTTACAAACTTGTAATAATGGTTATTCAAACCGTATATATGTTAAAGCGATTTATAAGTTCAAGTTATTTGTTTATAAAATCTTTCTCGCTAAAGTAGCTATTCATTCAACCATCATACAAATAGTCAGTATGCAGTAATCGGGCATTGACTGAAATACCACATGCAAAGAGAATCAAGAGAAAAGTGAACAGATTTATTTAAACTCGAATTTGTTGGTGGTGGCGCGAATGAGCTTAAATCGTAAACACTGCTAATTCCGGTTGAAATCTCTCTAACGTACATATACAATGCGTATATTCAATACACGAATACAAGGTACGCATTTGAGAAAAACAAAAAATTAACCGCTTGTTGGAGAAAAGCAAATAAAAAAGTGAGAATATTGAAGCACCAATGCGAGTTAAAAACCAATTAACCTACGATAATTGATTCTCAATAGGAAGAGAAAAAAGAAAACGACAGAAATATAAAGTAATTTTTTTTAAAATTAATAAATAAAAAGATCTATAAAAAATTAATATGCTTACTATCAACAATTTTTATTTTGCTACGTGCAAACCTTGTACGGAAAAAAAGAAAGGAGAAAAAGGCAAGGTGCAGTTAGCCATCGTCTTCGATAGAATAGGCGGGCAAGTATCGATAACCGCCCCCGCCTGGAGGTGGGGACTAGACGAGCTAGCTTTATTCAAGCTCATATTTCCGTTGCCTGCGGCAATGCCGGCGATGCACTTAAATCGAAAACACTACTAACGCGACTAATACTAGCAAACTATCCCACGAAATCGCACGGCTTACACATAAACTCGCTCGATCCAAAGTCAAGATAGAGAGAAAGTTGTTGGTACTGGCTGATAGAGTGGGCGTGAGTAAAAACACGCGCGCGCGCATTTACGAGAAGAGCTTTTTTCAAATCGATTGGAGGATAGGCAATCGATTGTTTTAAAAAAAAATTATGATAATTCGTATGCTCAAATAAACAATAAACATGAGTACTTTCGAAGTTGTGAGTTATTTAAATAACTGAAGATCGCGTCGAATAGGAAACCCAATAACAAATGCGTTACACATGGATCAAAGGTAAATTATCTTGCTGGCCCGCGGCTAGTGAACGTAGGTCTCGTCTGAATATCCAGCGCTTTGACCGTACACCAAAGCTGTCCCCTCCATTTACTATGAAAATACAATGGAATTTTGATTCGGAGCCTTGAAACCACATCAGAGGAATAATGATGCTTTGTCATCTCGTGGAGAAATTGCAATTATATCTACTTAGAAGGCATTGCGCGTTTATATTAAAAAATTTAAATATTGTTAGTATTAAAAATGCAAAATATTCGATTATTTTTAAAACAAAACGCTATGAAACTCGTTGTTCATGATACACAATTTTAGTTCAAATAATTGATAAAACTATAATTATTTCAATTTATAGTATATTATATTACAAGGGGCATAAACACCTCATTATTCTAGCGCATGAAGTTTACTGCCCTTGCTGAGCCAAGGCAGTAATTCGTATGTTACAAGGGGCAAGGCAGTTATTTCCTTACACGAATAACAACGCATTATTAGTTCTAGATTTTTGAGCTATTCTGTAAAACCATGACAAAAATATCTATGACCATTATTCTTTTACTTGAAGTGCACTCAAGAACCAATTAAGAGAGCATGCCAATTAACGATTCGTCTAATCAGTATGAATAAAGACTGGCATTTTACAAAATCTGCGACAACTACAACACTAACAATAAAACAGCTCTTTCACGTTGACACTGTTTCCAAAAACGATTCGTCCACGCAAACAATAGGAACAGTACTGTAATGTAACGATCGTAGGAAATGAGACTCATTAACAGTAGCTTTTGACAGACGAATGTAAAGAATAGAGAAAAGGTTGATACCTTGTAGAATCCGACTGGTGATTCACAAGCCTCTCTTTACAAAACCATATCAATGATCTTTTTCTGTGTTTCAATCTTTTATGTGTTAAAATAAGCTACGTAAGTTTTATCTTCGAAATAGTAGAATAGCTTGTATCAAGAAAATGTAAATTAAAATGACATTGAAGTAGAGAGAAAAAAAAGAATTGATTAAACACAGCGAAATAAAATAATTATCATATTTTATGCATGCGAGGTCGTTTGAACAAATGGTACATTTTAAGATAGCAGATAGCAACTTCAGTATTATAATTTTTAAAGATAAAAACTTGCTTTTCATGATCAGTTAGTAAATTTTAGACCTCTGTAAAGTTTTGTTTCACAAAAAGTATAAGGCAATAATAATGTAACAACGAGCAAAGACTACTTACAATGCTCATTTGGTTTACTTAGACACGAGCTTGTACAAACGATTTTTTCAAGGTAAATAGCAGTAACCCTGGTCTAAATAAGTTTTTATAAAAATGAGTGACTTGCTATGATTCTGTGATAATTCATCTTTTGTGCAGTGTGAAGAAGTAAAGTGCAGTTATACAGACTTTGTAGAATAACCATGTCTTCAAAGAGTAACGTACTGAAAGTAGTTTTGATTTTCATTTCAATTCATGGCACTTTTTCTCAGGTACGTAAGGTTATTTTTAAAAAAAGACGAGTTTTTAACTAAACTAACGTTTCACAGTGTTTAATTATTGTATTTCGCATTAAAATAAGTATATTTTAGAATGCATGCATATCGGCGTGTGATGAATACACGACTCTTTACAACGTCTATTTGAATGATTACTCTAATACAGAAGAAGTGTTAAGCGATAGATATAATAAACTTTTTGAAGCTGCAATAAAAAAATATGTGATAGAGGCAAATTTTGCAGTAAAAACTATTAATGCGAAGTGGGATCCAATATTACAATTCATACAGGGTCAAGTTGCATTAGAGCAAAATGTAAGTTTTAAAATTTACGTAACACGTTATACGAAAAAATGTTCAAAATCTAAATAATTAAATTTTTTCTTAGAGCACGAACAGAAACACAACCAGAATTGCAGAATTAAATAATATTTATAATAGAGTATCATTAGGCAAAGACATTGAATTGCAGAATGTTGAAAATGCTTTGACTGTAGCTAAAGTTGAAGCAATTAAAAAGAATGATTTAAATAAAATAAACAAAAATAATCTTAAGATCTTATCAAAATTAACATCCAAATATGGTAGACAGTTAAGAAAATTTGAAAAACAGTTGAAAACATGTTTTCCACAACGCAAAAGATTTAAACAAGGTTAGTTTTAAAAATTTGTTTTTATGAAATAATTTTTATTTTTTATTTATTTATCATTTATTTTGCAGATTGCGAACTACTGTTATCAACGTATGGAATTATTAATATTAATGTTTTGACTAATCCAAATCCTACTAGAAGAAAAGTATAGATATGGTTCTTCGTATTATCCTTACAACTTAAAAGTGTTATCGAAGCAATGGAGAAGCTCCTAAGTTAGAGCTTTAGTATGTATAAAATAGAAATTAGTATCTATTTTACGACCAAGATTAATCTTATAGTTTACCTTTAAATGAATTTAATATGAGCCAGCCTTAAACTTATAAAAGTAATATAAAAGGACAATAACGAGCCTTCATTGATAATGTACAGTATTGAAAAGAATTTGAATTACAAAATACAAATCAAAGTAAAACAAATACATAAAATATTTGATCAAATAATTCGAAAACAAATCCTGAAAAAACATGAAAGCTACTCGAACGTCAATAAAAGCAGAAACAACTCCATCGACGCTGCTCTCATTTTTTTTCTCCCCGAAACAAAATACGCCGTTATTATTCCATGTACAGAGCATCGGGCTGCGTAGTCGGGGTGCAATTTACATAAATTCCGGTGGCGGACGCGGCGCGCCGCGCGCGGGCTCCTCACGTTGGCCCCCGGCGAATGAAAGACTGCGACGGCGGCCCGGGACTCTTGGTCCGCTCGCGCGCACTTTATAAGGTGCGAAGGAAGGCGCGGCGCGCTTGATTTATTTCGGCGCCGCAAAAGATCTCAAGCGCCGAGCCCGTACGTGCCGCGGTCCTTAAATTACCGACTTATAAACCCCCATACTCGCCGACCCTGGCCCCTCTAACTTCCGACGCGCTTCGCCACTTTCGCGTATCCAGTCGGCGTTTTCGTTTGCTCTCCCACGCCCACCCTATGACGGACGGGCTTTTTTGCCAAAGACTTTTGCCTACGTGTAGTTTGCCGTTGGGGTGAAAGAATGCTCATAACGTTACTCGTGACTCGTTCGCAGATGTCCCTTCTATTTTGGTTATGGATGGCTTGGGATATTTCTAATGCATATATCTATAAATACAAAGTAAATTTTTAAACGTGCAAGTGGTTTTGTTAATTTATCATCGGAATACAAATTCTTGGGGCATTACAGCCGCACGAGACAGACACGCAAGCGGGCTGGGTGGCCGAGAGCGACACGTGGCTTTGCCTCCTAACAAGACGAGACAGAGACTGCCTTATTAAAATTCATTAATTTCGGACGCCCATGAAAATTTCATTTTGATGCAAATCCATGCGCGCTGAAGATCATCCGACACACCTCTGGCCTATGGAGTCGTGCATACGACGCGTTACCTAGCGGGGGATTGCTGAATAGTAGTCAAGCTGCGACTAAAAACTTTTAGTTTCTTAAACGAATTGAAAAAAGGCGTTGTCCTTGTTTATGATTTGGTTTTGTTTGCTCGAGAATGCATATTAATTTAATTTAAAAAATCAATATGGCAAAACGTGATTCATGGCCATAGTGATCCGAAAAATAACGGAACAGATTGTTATACTATTTTGAAACTTGGCACACTTTAGAATTTTTAAAAATTGGACATCACAATGATTGACACGACCACCAATACATTGTGCAGTGAGAAAAATAGGAACATCGGATTTTATATATCTGAGAATAATGATTTACTAAAAGTAAAAGAAAATTTCACCTTACAAGAGGCACTCGATGACGTCTACAAGAATAAGACGATTGATGCTGGACATTCGGTATTTTTGTACAAAAAAGTCATCGAACCCTCCAACATATATTTCAAGACTGTACTCGATAAACAAAAAATTTACAAAGAAAATTCTAATGTCATCGAACCTTACTTCATTTACGAGCAACAATCTATAGTTGTTGATAAGAAAAATCACAACAAGAGTACAAATAGTACGCTCAATAAGAAACCTGTGACTTTGCACTCAGACATCTTCAACAGAATTCTGGAATGAATTTGTAACATACATCGAGTCCAAAGAAGCACATTATTATGCGAGATACATTGATAATAATTTAAAAGGAGTAAAACCGTACTTAGAAGATATTAAATCTTTATTGTCGTCAAATGCAAAAATATCTGACATAAACAAATTAATGTACTACGTTGGATCAACATTCAGTTTTACATGTATGCACGATGAAGACGCAAGTTTGAACAGCTTCAATTTATTATTAGCAGGAGAAGTTAGTTACTGATCATACTTTATGTAATGAACTTATTAAGAAATTCTACGAGTACTTGAAAAATAAATATGTGGATGTTTGTCCGCAAATACTAAGTCACAAGTATTTTATGTTGACGCCGTCGTTACTAGATAAATTGTCTTTGCCGTACGTAACATTTATTCAGGAGGCAGGTGATTTAGTTTTCGTAAGAGGTGCTGCTCACCATTGCGTTGTCAACGCAGGTCTTAATGTAGCCGAAGCGATTAATTACGCCGATGATAATTGGAATGCACAAATTGGTACTTCTAAATGTAAAAAATACCACGTTATAGAGACCGAAATTTAAATATGAGGTTCTTTGTCATTCGGGACGAGATTCGGTGCACCGGCTACACAAAAAATTCGTAAAGTTGCAAAAACGTGTTTTTTCGAAATATCTCGAAAACTATGACTCTTATCGAAAAAAGTTAAATGAGAAAGTTGTAGGTAATAAAAAAACCTATCGATTCGTATTTTTGGAGTATCGATTGTTGTATTAATTATCGAGATATATTGAAAAAACCGTCAAAATAAGGGTAGTCTGTATCTCGGTCAATTTAACAAATTATTAATTGCTATTTGGTGAAAATATAGCTTTTGTTGAGCCTAAAAAGAATCACTTTGAAAATATAAAAAATATTAATAATTAATCGAGATATATCGATTTTAGTCGAAAAAGGCGTTCTCGAAGATTGGCTGTCGTTCGCCGAAAAATAGACTTAGAGCAACGTTTATGGGCTCATTCTTTTATTTAAGAGTTGTACTAAATCTCTTTTTAAATAAATCATAAAAATTATTCATTAATAATATTAAAACATGGCTTTAAAAAATTTATCGTTATTCTTTTTTTGCTTGTTTTTTGTTTATAACTTTTTTTAATGTTATTGCACATTATTTACTTTCATACAAATCGATTTGTGGCTCCAAGTCGCGCAATTTAAAAAAAAAGCGAAGTCTCTAGCTCGTTTTAAAACAGAGATGACTTCTTTTTTAAAAAAAAATTTACAAATTATTATAAACAATATGGAGACTTGAAAATTTATGTTTATACTTCGATACTTATATTTTCAATAAAAAAATACTGCGGTCCTGTAGCACTTGGTTTAAGTGCATAATTAAAATGATAAACAATAGTGCGCGAGCGTCGACCATCAGCTGTTCAGCGCCACATTGCACGTTTGGCTTCGACGAGCGCACTTCAAATCGTACGCGCTGTAAAAAATAACAATTTCTCAGCTTGCAGACTTCGTACAAAAATTCTTTTCTACTTATTCTGGGGTAGCGTGACGAGCTGGGCACTAATACAATAATAGTTTCTTTTTAACTGTAAACAATCAATTTGTTTCTAACAATTTTGAATTTTTTTATTTGGGCTGTAGCTAGGCACCATGCTTAATCCCTTCCACAAGATTCCTCACAAATAGGAGTCCGGTTTGTACCGGACTTCAAAAAAGTGCTGCGCATCAATTTCACTTTCAATGAGTCAATACGACTTCAAAATGATCGAAAATACTGAGAAAATTTTATACACACAAAAAAATAATTTATTACTAATCGAGTTTGTGAAGGGGCACATGATTACAATGAGAATAAGATACAAAGACGTAAATATGTTACAACACACAGATGCTCTCATAAATCAAGAATCTGAATCCTCTCAATCGACAGACATCGCTTGTAGCAAAAGCGAAGACGCACAAAAAAATATCTCTACTCCACGTCTCCACATCAGAGGTTCAAAACTGAAACTGCCACTAAATTCATTGAGGAGGAGAGTTTCCTTACCCCACAAATTTCTCAAGAGCTCGATGCAGTTGAAATGCAAGAGACATCTGAGAAGGCGTCTTGTAATCAAGAAGAAAATAATAAATATACATTAGGCCTTATATGCCCCCAACTCCATAAACTCACTTGCGAGACGACTTGCCTAGGCTGTAGTTACCTAGCGGCCAAGTAGCGGAAGCAAATTTCGTGCGCTAAATTTAAATTGAGTGCGTGCTTCACTTAGTGCCTCGTTTGAGATACAAAATAAATAATTATAAAAGCAAACAAAGTTAATTTTTAAACAAATAAAAATATAAAATAATAAAATTAAGAAAAAATGTTTTTTTTTCTTTTGAATTTTAGACCCGTTGCAACAGAAGCTAGAAAGTGAAATTAATTTAAAGCTTTTGTCATTTTATATAGAGAGTACAAAGTTGTCTCGTTCTCACAAATTAAAGTCATCTAAATCAAAAAACGGACCACTTGTAGTTACGATTTTTTGATGGTGTTGACGAACATGACAGTGAAAGAAGAGGATTCAAGTTCACAAGAGCGAAGGGATAAGATTCGAAGCTGTTATGATTGATGCCTATCCTCTTGAATTTAGGGAGCAAGACGCCTTTACTAAGACAGTGAAGGAGTCGCAAGATTTGCTGACTATCTGACACGTTGGATCAATTTGTTTCTTAGAAGACAAAATTTGCTTTCAAAAGAAAAACGAGCAGGATTGTCCTGTAAAAAACATCTATCTAAGATTTGCTGCTGGAGAAATCAAAACGCGACATTATAAGTTATCGTGAAATAAAAAAAGTTTACAATATTTTTAAGCAACAATATATATCTTGTTTTCAATTAATTCTAAAGTTCTGTAAGATGCGAAATTGTTGTTTATTTAAAGTCGCTATTTTGAACGACGTTCACCTGGTACCTCTGTCAAGACAAGTTCTTTAAAGCGTTGGAATTCACGCGCGAGTGCATGAGCAAAATATGGTAGCTTATCGCCATTCATGCAACATTAGACTTGGTCCATTATTTATCTTGGCCTCTTATGACCGAGCTCTTTTCCCACCCTGCTTTTCCCTTTTCATAAATTCCTTTTGTTGTTTTCTCATTATACCCAAGAGAATTCCGCAATTTCGTATTTAGATCTAAGGTATCGATAAAACTAGAATTGTAATTATCTAACTTATTTTTGCAGAAATAATACAAATTTATCATATGTATTTGTACTAAAAAACTCAATGAATAGTTTAGTAAGGCAATCTAAAATAAATTTTTCTGTAACGTGTAAATATTAGTTTCTGTACCTTATGGAAAATGTAGATACAGTAAACAAATACCTTTTCGTACGTCATGTGTACATAACGTTTTTACGATCAATGGAACGTCAATCCATAAAAGCAAATGTAATCACCAGAAAAAGCTACTCACTTCCTAATAAAAAAAATTACGGAAATCAAACTGTTATCTAATTCTTTTATGTGTCCCGTACATATATTTTATGCTTTACTAATTTTTGGACCTTTGGCCGAGTACAGTAGCGGATAACAAATTGTAAGAAGTAGTAGTGATGACAAAAATGGTTATTTTAAGGATTTCTGTTATTGTTTTTTGCTACATAACGTTAATTGTACGACATACTTGGACTTTAAGTTTGCCAAAAAAACTGACTGCTCGGTCCAGAGTTTCTCTAATTCTTGATTTAAAAAGTTATTTCAGTGCTGAAAGTATTTTCTTCATTCATTTTAACGACGAAGAAGGTAAAATTATACAAGGTTAAGAAATTTTTCTTTAAAGAAAAAAGAAAAAAAATTATACTGTTATTTTAATTGTAGAATTTGAAACAACAACGTTCAAACATACTATGATACGCGAGTTATCAAATGATTTCATACCATCCCTGTATTTAGACTACAGTGACATGCCAGTATATTTCGATACTTTCCAATACCACATTGTTAAACCTCTTTTTGTTGTAATTATTCTTACAAAACAATCGCTTGAACAGTTTCAACAAATGATAAAAAATATTGATATGTCTTATGCGTTCTGGGTCGTGCTTTTTGCTGAAGAGGTTAATGAAACCTGTTATCATCCCGAAGGAAATATTTTTAATGTTGCTTATGATACGGAGATGTTAGTTAAATGTAAGAGTGATCCTGACATTCATGAATGGTATTCAATTCATCAAAATCAGGTAAAAATGTTTAAATTGGCTACTTGGGATTCAACGCGTCGATTACAACTTCTTAGCGAAAAAAGTTTGTATGAAAGAAGAACTAACCTTGAAAAGGAAACAATTAAAGTAGTAGAAGTCGAGGTGGGTTTTTCACTTGAAAATTAAATTGGTACATTAATGAACATTTTAATTTCGAAAATATAATTTTCTAACTTAATATGTTTTAGGATTTTATACAATCATTTCAGCCACATAACATAAGGGGTTATTTGGATGCAGTGTTTTCGGAATTTAGTTCTTCGCTTAATTTTACATATTTGGTAGCATATAAAGAAGAATACTTTGGAATTTATAAATCAAACCCAGGAGAATGGTCAGGAGCGATTGGTCGATTAGCACGGGATGAGGCTGAACTTAGTGTAGCAGAGTTTAGCATGACTAATGAACGGCTCAATGCCGTGGACTTTTCTTTCCCAGTTGTACTGACCCGCAATCAACTATATGTACGTCAACCAGATGGCTCAGCTTTAAACTGGACCGCCTATTTTAACGTAAAATATTTTTAATATTTTATCTCTTCTTTTAATACGAAGTATACAATTCATAATGCTTAAATAGTGTATAATAATAATAGGTTTTTAATATCAACATATGGATTTCTATAAATGCAATGTATATCTTCGCGGTTATTATTATAACTATCATGAAGATGAAATTAGAAGAAAAACCAATACGTTCTGATCATATTTCTGAAAATCATCTTCAAGTGTGGGGTTTAATTATGCAACAGGGTTTACCAGGTAAAATAATGTGAGATTATTTTTAACATGCACAATTCTATTAGACAATGTTCGTTAACCTATTTTTTGTTTTTAAAGAATTTCCAAAATCATCGTCAATAAGAATAGCTTTCTTCTCTTTGTGCTTACAATCACTGGTTCTTTATGCTATCTATTCAGCGTGTTTGGTCAGCTACCTTACCGTCAGTTTGCCGAGTTTGCCATTCAATACTATAGAGGGATTAGCTAATGATGGTTCTTACGCAATAGTTACTCGTAAGGAGTCTGCATACTATGAATATATTAAAGTAACGAAAACAATACAGTTTTTTAATAAATTAACTTTTGTAAATATGGTATACGAGTCATAATAATAATGATATAAATTATAAATTACTACAGACGTCAACTGATACGGTTATGAAGAAATTAATGTCACTTATGTACGACCCAGATGATCTTCCACTATCAACATATGAAGGTTTTGAAAAAGTAAACCTTTAAATTAAAACGTTATAAGTAATATTCTAAATGAAAATGTTATATCTTATAAAAACATATTAATGTGAAATAAATATTTTGCTGGTAGGTGTGTGCAGGAAAAGTAGCATTATATTGGACTAGTAATTTAAAGTCCTTAATTAGTTCAAACATTCCCTGTAGCGTGGTTACTATTGATACAGGAAGAGTCGATAGTCTCGCTGTGCCAATGAAAAAGCGAAGTAAATACAGAAGTCTAATAAATTATCAGTAAGATTTTTTTATAACTTTAATCAGATCTACAATATTTCATTATCACTAAATATGCAAATTTATTTGCAAAACAGCCTGCTTAAATTTCAAGATGCTGGGATTTTAAAACGTATTCGTGACCAAAAATTTGGAAAAGTTGACACTCCTGAAAGTAAATACAACCCAGTGGATTTCAACAGTATCGTAACCATAATTTTGATTTTCTTCTGCGGCATTTTTCTCAGCTTAGTTATACTCGTCTGCGAAATAGCATCACATAAGACTATGGTTACCAAAGAAAATGGCAAAATTTCATCTTGTAGAAGAAATATTACTATCGTCAAGTAATCTTTTACCTAGCATCGACCAATTTGATACTCGTAATATCTTTTGCAAGCTAGCATTAAATTAGTTTTCTTTAACATTAAAAAGGAAATTATTAACAAAATTGTAATTCATGCGTTAAATAAAATAAAGTCTTCTCTGCATTCATAAATTATAACACAAATTTTTTTCCGCTCGTTTAAGTTAACTGGAACATTAAAAGTGATATGCATTTGAGCAGTGCTGCTATGAATTTTTCCAAACACGAACGGCAAACAGAGGTTATTGCGAGATTTGATAGTCTAACCCGTAGAAGTTTCTTTGGGGCACGTGGAAGAGAGGAGCTGGACCAGAGGTACACCCGTGGGAGCTCGTTTCGCGGTGGTGACGGGAGAGCGGCTATCCTTTAAGCGAGGAGAGGAACTTCCGAACGCAGGGGCGGGCAGAGCGTATAAACTCTCGTATGTAGCTGCTGCGTTTATTATCTCTCTCTCCAACTTGGCTTGGTCGAACCGGCACTATACCTCTGCGTCCCGCGGAGCACTTTTCCCTCCTGAGGAACGCTAACGGCTTAAACCTCCCACCGACGACTATTGCGGTCTGCCTGCGGACAAGCCTCCGAACGACCACATGTTTTGCGTATGCGCAAGAAGCATAGCGTACGAGACGAAACTAGGGAGTAGCGTACATAGGGTGAAAGAGCGAAGTGACAAATCGATAATAAGATAGATTTGTACCTTTTCGTTTTTTTTTTACGATGCGTAAGTAAAAAGGAAAGTCGTAAAACGAATAGCACAAGGCAACGGGACAGGCGTTAACGAGCCGGTGATAAATAATTTTGATTTCCAATTCTGATGTAACAAAGAAAGAGCGGAAGAGGAGGAAGCGAGGTGTGGGCAGAAGAGCCATCATCCTCTTCAGCTCTCGCTCTCGCTTGTCGTATATCACCCCATTCGAGTGTCGAGTCGTGCTCTCTTTTTCTCCTTGTCCGAGAATTAATCTCGAGACATCAGGCTCGTTATGGTAGAATTATCGTCTGCCGATACCGGGACGCGCGAACCCCGTGCATGTACACACATACACACAAGCGCCGGCTCACACAATAGCCGGCTATACATTAAACTTCAGTCGGCGGCGGCGCGGCGGAAGGACAGCCGGCAATAAATACTTTCTCTCGCGCGCACACCTCCAGCCCAGCCCTTCGACGCGCCAGTCAGCCGAGTAGTAGCTGGTTCGCGGGCGCTCACGAGAGCGAGGAACGAAGTGCCCTCGAGGGAGGTTTTGCCTACGAGCCGGCCCAGGTGGAAGGGCGAGCGAGCGCTGTTCGTCCGAAAGTCCGCGGGAGAACAATACTGCGAGGGGTGGCGGGGGGGGGGGGGGAGGAGAGGGCTGACGCCGCCGCAGACAATGGACCTCGAGAGCCCAAAACCAACTGCGGTCCTCGCTCCCTCGCAGCCACTATTGCTGCTGCTGCTGCCAGCGGCGCGGTGTACCGTCTCGTCGCGCTCTCTGCTGCTACAGTTCCGCGCGCACAGCACCGCAGAACTCGATGTTGCCTTATACAGGCCGACCGCTGTACCGACGCCTCGGTTATTCTGACTCACTTTGATGATTTGCCATTTAACTCTCCTGCTTTCTCTCTCCCTCTTTGCATGCTTCTCTTCTGGCTTGGGATAAAAACTTTCAAGTCATTTCAAACCTATTGTCTCACTAAAGAAACAGCATATATGTGATATACGTGTGCATACATAAACGGGAAAGTAAGTTGCATGAAAGAAAGTACGATCTGCTAAATAACCTGATGAAGGTGGCCTCGTGTTGGCTAACTCGTTCGTACAGTTAAAAGTTGATAAACGCTTGGTTAACTTGCTCTTTGAGTTTCGGAGCAAAGTCTAAAGGGCGTAAGAGGGTACAAATCTCCCGAGGTGTCATAGCTGTCGTCCAAGCTCGACAACCTTCTCGACCCATGCTCTTCCTATTTCACACGCTTCATCGCTCCTTCTGACTCGCTAACTTCCAACTGCCCGCGCACGTACGTATTATTTTTTCATCGCTATTCCTCTGACACTCTTCTCTAGGCAATTTCTATAGTTAAACAGTTCTTAATAGCAATGTTTTAGATTATGTTTATCCGTATTATGCGCAAAATTTAAATAAATCAATATTAAATCGATTCCGTTGAATAAACAAATTCGGCGATTGATTAGTGAAAATTGATTTTTATAGCAAAGAAAACCAATATTTTGACGTCATAATGGCAAAGGGCTAAACGGAAAGCTCCTTATCGGTCCTCGACGGCCTCCTTAAGAAGAAAATCTCCTTCTATTCTGCTTCTCAAATATATAAGAGAAGGGGCATGAAAACCGCACTCCTTCTTGTCCCTCTTGCCTTTTGATGGAGTATCTTCTCAAGAGCTATACGACTATAAGGCGGAGGCGATATTGTCGTCGCCGCAGGATGTGTTAGCAGCTACGCGACAAAATTCTTTAGATGGTGAAGGACCTGTCCAGATGTGTTTCTCGTTCAAAACATTTTTTTTTAAAAAAATCACCTCAGCTTTTTAAGAGAAAATAAAAATGAAACTGTCCTTGTCGTTTGAAACTTTGTTTAACATCATATGATTTTAAATTATAATTTTATACATTATTAATATATTTTAAATAGTAACTGTTCATTACTACATTGTTAAAGTTTTAAACATTATCGTAAGCAGTTAAATTTAACTTTGAAATATCATAAGGAAAACACGTAAATGAAAATGTTTTCGTACGCTTAAAAATCATATGTTACATAGCTTACTTTAGATTAGCAAGGAATTTATTCGAGTTACTTCTAAGACAAACTGCGAAACAATTTTACAAGCAAGAATTGCACCATCGTTTTTCCAGACGTCCGCACGCACAATTATACCTGTTAACTTTCCATTAATATGATAATTTGGAGCGATCGTGTCGTCTCTGCTAAGGTTCCCCCCTTTCCACGAAAATGAAAGATACACAGGACTCTCGCTCTCTCTCTCCGCGACTGTCCTTTCTCCCTTTCTCCGTTTTTTTTTCGGATATAAACACAGACAGAGGCCAAAGGGGGATTCTGACGCGTGCACGTTTAAAAATGCACCCTCGTCTAGGGTCCGTCGCCATCGAGGTTAAAAAGTTGCGATCTTAAGCGCCCGCCCTGTAAGCGAGAGCTCGGTTCCCAGAGCATCCGAGGGTCAGACTTACGATGGGTAAGTTATTCACCCTTATAGCTGGCTCAGACAACCTAAGCTATATCTCTCTTTTTTACTTTTCATTCTCTTTGTTCCTCTTCAACTTTTCTGCTTCTTTTTTTCCTCTTTTATAAAAAAATGTCGAGTACAGCAAACTTTTTAATATTAGAAATAATGCGATTGAAAGGTTTTACATTTAGGCTGTAACAAAAACTCGGATTTTCTGGTGCAATTTTATCGAACAGTTATTAATTAAAATCTGTAGAAGCTACCGTCCAAAAATTTCAATATTGTCATAATAAATATCTTGTTTCTAGTGTAGTGTTTAAAACAGACGTTTTCAACTTCAAGTAAATTTCCGAAATAAAGGAAAAATCCAAATAAGTATATTTCTAAAATACTGAGCGGAAAAAGGAAAAATACGGCGAAGCAAGGGAAAATAAGAGGAAGAAAATCATTGAGTCCTTCCCGGACCGCTTCGTCGACTTTGAGAAATAAAAGCTCACTTTACGGGGGAAGCTTTTATTGCGGCCTCGACATTTCTTTTATACAGTTAAAGTTGCCACTCGCGTCGTGCAATTTATACTACAACGTACGCATTTCAATCACCTTAACTGCCAAGTGCACATTTATGCACATTTATGCAAAGTGCTAAGTCTTCGTATGAAAGGAATCTTCGAATGCGGGGTTTACCTTTTTTTGTTTGCAAAATGAAGAAATTAATCAATATACCTTTAGATAAATTAAAAATATTACGTTAGCTCAGAAAGTTTAATAAAAAGATGATCTTTAACTGTGATTATCATAAAAAATCACGAACGAAAATGAATAATTACTCTCTACGAGATCGCGTACATCAGCTTTCTCTCAAGCAATTATTTTTGTCGAGTTCAAACGTCATTCAAGCTGAAGTTTGGCACTTGATCAAAATCATTTGTGCCTCGTCGCAGTCGAAACCGCAATAGTTCCGTCGCTAAACGGTAAAACCAACATCGGACGAGCGTGGGCGTGTGCCCAAGAGTGAGAGAGAGAATGCCTCGCACCTACGCCAGGATAAAGGGACCAAGAGCGCAGCCTTAGCCACCCTCGATTTCTCGCGCGCGTGGGCGCGAGGAAAACCGAGACCACGGAGGGCAGACGGGAGGTCTATAGTAACGAGGCTTTCCATATTCATGGCGCACGACACACTCGCAAATTTAATCCAGCAGCAAGAATATAGTTACCCCTACTTCCAGCTCTCCTCCCTCTCCCCTCTCCCCTGCCGCCGACCCTCTCTACTTCTCGTCTCCTTTCCCTGCTCGCTGCTGTTTCTCAGGCTAGGTAGGCCCACATTTCTCCCGATTCTCTTGGCCCTCGCAGCTTCGGAAACTCTATGCTTTACGCCTTGACTCGGGCCTGGCTGTATACGTTGCTGCTGCACACGAGCCCGCATATAGTTCGCGCACAGTAGTCCATTGACTAAGCGCGTAGAAGCTCTTGTATAGGTACGTAAGCACAGCGCCGGTACAGTGTGTGTGTGTGTACGTATCAGACATCTGTCAGCCGCAGTGCTTGGCATGTCTAAGGCCGGAGGTGCGCACTGGGCGTCGGGAAACTTCTATGCATGATAAATAGTTAACACGCTGCCACCCCCCGTCAGGGCACGCTGCGTATTGTACGTTCGAACGAGGACTAGGGAAATCTTTGTCTAGCCACGACTGCGCGCGCTGCTCCGTTAGCTGGGAGCCCAAGTCAAAACTAAATTTCTCCAGCTCTTGGAGTTGACAAATAAAGCCTTTTGACCGAGAGTTTGTATCCTGTCTTGAGATTCTGCGCTAAGCTCGTTCGCTGTTGGAATTTACGTTTTTCTGCCTTGCTAATGCTTAAGATCAAAGCAGAAAATTTAAATGCCAGCGCGTATGGAAATAAAGTAAATAATGATGAACTGAGTAGACGAAAATTTAGAAAAATTAAAAAAGAAGTAGGAATATTCCGAAACTTAACCCAGCGAGAGAAGAAAGTTTGAGAAGTAAAATGAGCAGGGGCACTTGCTTCTTACGTCTCAAGCATACGAATATGATAAAAAATGTAATAAGATGTTGATTCGTTGAGAGAGGCGAATATTTTCGTGAAAATAATTATACGAAATATATAAATTCTTTTTCATAACATATCAATTTAAATAAAAAATGTTTCATAAATAATATTTCAGTATTAATAACTAAATTGAGGATAAGGTTACTTTTCAATATCCACGATGATTCGAAAACATGAGACTGAATGAGCCAGCTGGGGTGCATGTGATACGATAACGGATATGAAGTGGCTGATACACGCCTAGCGACTCGTCTGATGGCAAGTATCAACACTCTAAAGTCCTCGACCCTCCCTCTTTCCTCCTCTATAGTCACCTACGTGTCAAATTGCCCTGCACTGAATCACCGCACTTTGCCTACGCCTTGACGTCAATGAAGACGAGTAATAAGATACTGCGGATATTTTTACAATGGCGTCGTTAAGAAAAAAAGCTTGTCTTTGGAAAAATAATTGTTCAATAAAATCGACAATGTCTAGAATTTTTACTTTAATTTTTTAAACGAGCGACTAAAATATCTTGAAAAATTCACAAACTTGAATTTTTTAATAAACTTCGAAACTGACAAAGATTGTCAAGATTTGTTTACAATACATCGAAAGCCATATTCCTAGAGGCTTTTACTTAGCACAGAATCTCGGCTTAAACTTGATTTTCGCGCCATCCGAGAACGTCGACGAACAAAATCTCTGTGCGCTTAACTTTTCAATTACGTGGTCCAAAACTTTGATACGTGTTCGAAATTCTATAAATGTCCCAAGCTCTCGCTTTCGTGCAATCCCTTTAAAATTTTCAATCCTCGTGCAAGCTATAAGGACGTTCCTGGACGTCTTTGCATATACAATAGAATGCACGAGAAGCATAAAACAGAATGAGAGAAGAAGAATAAAAACGGGCAAGGAGAAGAGAGAAAGAGACAAAGTCGAATACAACAAGTCTATTGATAAATTGGTAAAGTTACCTGAATATTGAATGCCACTAGTAGTTGTGTTTCAAGAGTCTGGCTTAAATTGGAGCTGGCGTGCGCACAAGAGATACACCGACGTGTTGCATAGTTGGTTTCCAAAGAAGAGTAAGAGGAGGAGGAAAAAATGATATTTTCTTGGACTTCTCCCATGCGCCAGAAATGGGAAAAGTCACTATTTCAGTTTGTCGCGCCTTTGCTCCTTTCTGTTTCCCACGCGCCTTTGCAATTTTTCCATCCATTGAATTCAAAGATGAACTGCTTGTGAACTACATTGCAGGAACTTTTGTGGACTTACTTTTTTTTTAATATAACAGCATGACTCTTACACAATTTTTTCCGTAAAATAATATATTTTAGTCATTGGTTGGATGTTTCTATAAATAATCTTGAATAAAGTGAGAAGTTTTTAATTTTCCAACTTAAAAGAATACTACTTTATGTAACAAGTTTTAAATTGAAAATCTGATGATAAAAAGTCAAAGTCAGTTGCTTGTAATTACAAATGTCAGAAGTTTAGACCTGATGATAAATTGACAGTCAGTATAACGCTGCAATTAAATTCTTTTATGGCAAAATAGCGTGACTAATTGAGACGTATGATTCACAGATTGGAAAAAGCTTTTCAGATAACCTCAAAATTTCAGTAATTGTTGCTGATTTATAACTTAAAAATTTATGAACTAATTTCTTTTGGTGTCTTGGTAAAAATATAGCACGAAGGTTATTAAGTGACAAGTGAACGTCTCAAATTTAGAGATTAGATCAACCTTGGTCGATAATGCTTGAACAAGCTAGAACTAACGAATGTCCGTAAAACAGAAGTGTAACAACAAAAGTTTGTTTCCAAAGTCACGGATCATTCGGCATAGAAAAGCAGAAGCGTGAGAATTTAATGACATTTCAAATCTCCCGCTTACGGGCCGTGTCGGTCTGCCAGGGCTGTCTCCTTCTATGGTCTGTATATGCTCCACGTAATACGATTCGGACCCCCCATCATAATCCTGTGAGCTTTGCGAACCGAAGAAAAAGCAAGCACCCCGGCCGTCTATGGGATACGAAGCCGAAAATCTGAGAGGAAGGAGAAAGTTGGAAAATTGAACATCATAGCCAAGGCAAAAGTGGGTAGGCAAAGAGGAAGAGGATCACAAAAGATTAGATGATGGTGATAAAAATGCTTGAAAATTAAGATTATAAAAAGTTTGATAAAATATTTTTTCGATGTTAATAAAAGAAACTGTACGTTAATAAAAAAAACTTATGTTAAAGGTTGAAGGTACGGAAAAATTATCAAAAAGTAGAATAACAAAAATGTAAACTGTAAATCTATTTGGTACATTTTATTATCGTTTCAAGTAGTAAAAGATTGAGTAATCAGACAAGATGCGTAAAATAACTGCAGATTCTAAAAAAACTTCATGATTTATTGCATCAAGATCAATAAAAATGTTAATTTGAAAATAAGGTACTAGTTGGAGTTATAATGGTGCTATAAAAACTTTCATTATTCCTTGGCTCATCAGCTTTCATTCTCTCGTTTTCTCATTTCACCCTCGAATTTTTCACTCATACCTCGGCGCTTTCGTCACAGTCCTAACTTTGTCTCTCACATCTCGTTTGAATTGTTTCCCCTTCCTTTTCATGCATCAAATTGAATAAATTAAACCATTGATATATTAATTGAAAATCAAGCACTAAGTATCTATAGAATTTTTTAAACAATTAATCTAGTTTTAAAAAATAAATATGATGTATTCGAAATAAGATATTGAAGATAAAATAAGTTGACAAGAATATATTTACACTTACAGCACGACACTCGTATTTTCGAAAGCAACGTACAAGGAACCTCGAGGAGCGAAAAACAAGATAGGAACTGATCCACTTTGCCAGCTAAACGAAATTCGACAAATAAAATTCATAAACACGAAGTAGAGCTGACGGTCTCTTGGAAAGCGACAAGAGCCCGCAACACAGCATTTTTCTAGCCACCCTGCGGACTTTTCAGCTCCTCGAGCGAGGAAGCAGGCTCGAGTGGCGAGGCAAAGGAGAAAATACAGGACGAATGCATTTGTCGCGCGCGCACGAGCGAGCGCCGGATAACATTTTTATGCGGCCCGGCGCCGGAGGACGGCGACTGCTTTTTATTCAGAAGGCGCGATCGGTCCAGGCCTTGAGGCTATCTGCTTATTCCGAAACAAGCGATCCTCGATCCCCCCCGTCTGTTCGTCCCAACTATCAGTTCGGTGGCTCTTGTGAAATTGATCGGCTAACGAAAAGCTCCGGGAAAAAAGAAGATGACGACCGAGGGTTGGACGCGCATACGAGCGGCGCATAAACGTAGACGAGTAGTCGTATCAGAAGCGCAGGAAAGAGAAGAAATTTGTGACTGCTGTTTTGTCCTTTGGATTAAATTAGATGTCGGCACTTTTTTCCCAAGATGTTGTATTTGGAGCTGTTTACTTGTATCAGTTAGATAAGCTTCTGGACGACGGTGTTTTTGCTCTGACGTCTCTTTCGGAATTTAATCTTTTTAAGAGGAACTTGTTTTAGAAAAGTATAAATTGTTGTTTTATACTTTATTACTGATGAACATGTAATTAAAAACTTTTTACTGCCGTATGTTCAAGTTCTAGAAAAGAAATTCTAATGTTTTAGAAAACAACGTACACGCATATATGCATGAACATAGACACCAAACTCATCAAAGCAGTAAGTTTAGATCAGTAGAGTGCTGCTTGAAAAACTTTTATTGTTAAATATTCAGGGTTCTAGCGAAAGCAAGGCTCTTTTTCTACGTCAAAAGCTCTTGTAAATGAGCTGATAAAACGCAAGTTTACTGGGCTATGGTAAAGGACCCTTCAACGGTGGTTCTTTTTGTCGTTTTCTTATGTAGTTGATGCGTAAAAATAGAGTAAATTAGCCCACAGCATTATTTTATGAACTTAATTGCTACCTTGGTATTCAAATTTCTAATTTTACTCTGCATACTTCATATTCGGAAAAGAAGAAATTAAAATAAAGCTTTGTTTACATAGACCTATGATACATACTGAGACACAAAAAAGTAAGATTCATTTCATATACGAAATTTTTTAGAATGAAGAATCAAAGTTTATTTATTTTACATTTATGTTGGTATTCTAAATAAAACAAATGTGTCAATCAGCAGACCCATTTGAATACTTAGGCAAAGCTCAAACACGCCAATCATAATTTTCCAGCATCAAAGTACAATAAAAAGAGAAAAAAAGGCATGATCAAGTGAGCGAGCAAAATGGAAACTGACAGTAGAAGAGGTAAACTTTAAAAGACTGAAAGATACACCACTGGAAAAGAAAACTTGCTCTGTTTACCTGAACTTTTCTTGTACAATGCAGTTAGTTGACGTAAAGTTAAACTCTCATTCACTTTTTTACGCCACTCGCCTGTACATATTTATTAATAAAGTGCGGACAGTGCAAGGCGTATAAAAGTTTTAACTCTTATTACTTTGCATACAGAGTAATAAATTATTAGCCGTATTAACTTACATCGATGAACATTAATTGTATTTTTAAAGCAGTTTTTATTTCACGGAAACAAGTGACACGTAATATGGTCACAAAGGCAACTTTCAAAAAAATACCCTTCGGCAACCACTCAACTATACACATTAAAATTCCGAAAGTGAATTTTTAAACTATGAAAAAACAGTATTTTTGTGCATGGACGTAATTGTATTTGGAGCAATTTTTTAATATATCTGTAAATGAAAACCTAACCTACAGGTAGGTTAGGTTTTTATGGATATCATTTACAAATGATATCCATAACAAATCGAAAAATAAAAAATGTAAGTAAATAACAACTTACCGATATATTACAGATGCCATTTACGAATCAGAGTTTCATTAACAGATATAAAGTTAATTTCTTCAAAGTTGTCGTTAATTATCTTTTTTGTTAGGTAGTTTTTTGGTTAAAATTACTTGGGTATTTGTAAAAATTCTCCTAGCAACGTCCAACCACTTTACTTTTTTGAGTTTCGCGTTCCTTTTTTTTTCTTTTTTTTATTAAGAACGTAAGTTTAATTAACTTTTTTTCTGAGCTTTCACTTCATACACAAGAACTGTTTTCTAAATACGTCGCTTGTGCCGTTCTCTCTCGGGAAAATAGAGAGAATGGACAATGAAATTGTCCTCGCATAGCTATTCAGCGGCGCTGCCAATTAAAAGCAGAGCTGACCTAAATGTGGACACGTAGAAATCTCGAGGGGCACTGGAGAAAGTTGGCGCAGCGATTGAATAATTCAAGGCCCTCTGGCCAACGGCGAGGAAAAAAATGAATCAAAGGCGAGGGAAGACAGCTTTTGCGCGCAACCTGATTGACTATTACTTGTTTTATTCTTTTTCTTTTTGTTCTTTTACTTCTTATCTAGCCTGTCACTCTTCTTTTTTTCTTTTCATAACCCCAAAAGTTTAACCGCAATTGTCAAATATACATTTTACCATATTATATAATAAAACGGCTATTTAATCGAAAATTCTTACAATTTATTAGCACAAATAATTCTCTTGTACGTAAGTTAATAACTTGTTCATAAAGTTACTAAATAGATAAGCGCGTAATATGGCAATGAAATATATTTTCATTAATTATTGTAAAAGCTCACGTTGCATAAACTAAATGTAAAATACAAAGTTCAACATAATTGTCCTGTAAATGATTTATTAATCGCAGTCCGTGCTTTTTAGTTTAATTAAGTTACAAAATGAGACCGTAAAAGAACAATGAAAACCGTCAAAGAAATTCTTAATCACTTCTGCAATCTCAAGCGCAGCATAACGAGGGCGCTCTTAATAACCCAACGAGCTAAAAATTATTCACGATTTATCAAAAAGATATTCTCCATTATCTAAAAGCGATCCCTCTCTCGGCATGTTAAAATTCTTCATGTCCGATATCACGCGAGTTGCCGGAGTTATTATAAACCCATTCAGCGGAAATTGCGAAAAGATATTTGCACTTGAGAGAGAGAGAAAGGAGAATCACATCCGCGCTCGCTTGAAAAAAAAAGAAAGACGAGGAAGAAAGAAAAAAGAAAGAAATTCAAGGGGCCGAGCTTGAGAGAAAAAGAGAGAAAGACAGGGAGAGGGGGGATCCGGAGAAAAATATAAAAGCCCGGAGAATTAATAATCGAGCGCGCCTTGTAATTGGATATTGTCCGGTCGAATTAGAGTTTTAATTTCGCTAGATTACCGCAGCGCTCTCGTGCCGGCCCACGCTCGACCCGTTTGTCGTCGCTTTACATCCAGCCTCGCCCCCTCCTTACCCCCCAACTCGAGCGCATATTTTCCCTCGGCGCTTTTTTCCCATCGACTCTCACCCTCTCCTCCCTTACGCGCACCCTCCTGGCTTTCCACCCCTCCCGGCTCGTATACCCACTTCAATCCTGTCAATGGCGATCGAATTTGTCGAGGAGGTGGAGTAGAAGCATTTTTCAACGATGAAGGAACCGTCGTCTGGTCGATGGATGTGGCTCCCGCGGCGGGTGGGGAGAGGGAGGTGAATAGAATGTGCCCGAGAAACGGGAGGGGATCGAGACATGTTAATATTTCGGAGGGTGCTTGATTATTATTCATTCGCGAGCCGGGAAAGAGAATCACGGTTTCTGTAATCAGTTTGATGTCGCTGATACTTGGCAAACATACTTTAAATTATTTTCTCTAGCTATTAATTATAGTGTTTCGAGTATTTGTCGATTCAGATATATATTCCTTTCGGCATTTTTAGTGGTGGTTCGAATTAATTGATAATTTTTTTTATGAAATATATTTCCAATAACATTTTTGTGCTGTATTTTAGGTAGAAATATAAATAAATAAATGTTTTTATCATCCTCCTATATCAATAAACCTCATCCTATTTTTTCTGTTTTTGACGCTGAAAATTCTATTCTCTTTCAATACTTTTTTTTTATAGTATTCATAGGCTCTTTTGTAAACAATAAATACGCCTGTTTACTTTTCTTATATCTTACGCGTCAAAAAACAGTCGAAAAAATTTACCTCCCAGTGCCACGCGATCTCGTGCTTTAAAAAACGGGGCAAACTCCAAAAAAGGGGTTACTCACAATTCACGAAAAAAAAGCCCAACAAAGACACATTCCTGAGTGAGGAACGGCAAAAAGTAAAGTTAAAAAAAAAATGAAGCAGAAAACAAACAAGAAAGATCGCGAGTTAAATAACGAGTTACGAAAAAACGAGACGTTGACGACAAAAACGGTCAAAGAGGCTTGTACAGATATGCAAGGAGAAAGAGAGAAAGAAAAACGTTCGGGAAATAAACGCGAAGCCATGGAGAACGAGAGAAAGAACGAAAAGCTCCGGGTCGCACGGGATTGGGCCGTTCTAAAATATGCTGACTTTTAGAGGCGACTAGGGGGAGAGGGGCAGATAACGAGAGAGAAAGAGAGGAGTACAGGTTCGTACAATATAGAGAAAGAGAGAGGGAGAGAAAGATTGCAGAGGCGGAGGGTGGCGAGGGGAGAGACCGCAAAGACTACGGCGGCTCGATTTTAACGGGCAGACGTGTCCCCGGCAATTACCGGACTTTTAAAGTCCCTCGGCAAGGCACACACACACACACACACACACACACACACACACACACACACACACACACACACACGGCTTGGTGGCACAGCGGCTCCCTTTTATGCAGGCACACGCGCCTCGTATATCCCAACGTCATTGTCGTCGGTGTCGCCCGGCGCCGTTAACTCATTTGGCCTATGCCTACGCGCGTGAAAATGACGTGTAACGCGCCAGAGGACTCCGGGACAAAGGACGAGAATGACCGCGAAAACAAAAATTGTCAGCTACGAAGCTGAGAAAGGCCTGCTGCGGACCGACATCTCAAGTAATTTGTGTTTAATGAACTTGCCGGAAAATTGCTCCGACGGACGTTTTGTCGAGTTTCAATGCCGCAGTTTTCGCGTGCGCCGCTTGAAGAATAACGAAAACCCTTAGTTCACGAAAATTAAACTGAAATCTGGGTTAATTCATTTTCACTGTTTCCAAGGTCAATTAATAAAAAAAAAGTATAATCTTAATAATTATTCTAACCTAAAACTGTATTTGACGTCCAAAGCACCATAACTAAAACGATCAAGTCGAGCTTGCGGCTCCGAAGAATGGAAATCAACGGCCTAGAAAAGCGCGGTCGCTTAATTCGGTATAGCGCGTCAGCTTGGTATTCCACACGGCGCTCGTCGTTTCGGCGATTGCCGCGCGCGAAATCACCTAACGCTCGCTAGTAGCTCCGCCACGCCAGAGAGAGAGGGCCCATGAATATATTTGCATACTGCGGCTATTAGCAGAATGTCAAGCGGACCGGAGGCTGCGACACGACGTCTCCTGTATTTCCTACTTATAGGCCATAGGTGGCAAAGCTTCGCATACATATATTGGAAAACCAAATAGATGACGAGTCTTATGCAAGCTTGCGTCACAAAAATAGATTAATAGCGCAATTTCGAAGAAGCAAACACATTTGTCGAGTGTTCCGCTCGTTTAATTTTCTTTGAAATAAAAGAGGTCCACTTTCGCCAGGCCTATTACTTCTCAGCGCATCAAATATTAGCCGGGGGGAATCCGACTTCGTTCCACGGCAGCTGATCTTCCAAGCTCAACGTTACTACGTACTCTCCACTCCCATTTCGAGACCACTTTTGCCCGGGCTATACCTTTTCACTCGTGCCTCTGCGTTTCTCTTGCAAGGCACAGCAGCAGCAACACAGTAGTAGCAGCAGCTTTCCCGCACCTACGTTCATTTATGTCTGTCTGGCCATCCGTCAGGCGAAGCCACGGGAAATTCACGTAATAGGCCAGAGTGGGAGGGGGTGGGAGGGGGGTGAGCGTGGGAAAGGGGATGGGATAACGATGAAACGCGCGAGGCAATTTTCTCGTGAGTTTTCTCTACAGCCCATGAAATTCTCGCTTTCGCACGCTCACATGCCACCAGACGTGCTTGTCTGAATTACTGAGCTGACAAGATTCGCGAGATTCCGCAATATTCCACCAAATGAGCGGCTGCTACCGCGGCGCAAGGGGTTCGAGTAACCCCGGGATTGTTTGTAAATTATAAATTTGCACTTTCGAAAGCTATGTGATTTTTCAACTTGGTATTTTAAGCTGTCATCTCATTCATTTTCAATTGTCATTGATAAATTTGTACACTATAATATGTTAAGAGGTAATAATTGTTAATATTTACGTTTTTTCCAATAGCCGGAGATTTGAAATTATTTTTGAGCTTACCTGAAACATAAAAATTATCTTATTAGTTATGTTAAATAAATAATAAGTTTTGATAAATATACTCATAATTTCTCTACAGATACAAAAATGTTATTTCTGAAATATTTATTAATATTAGCATTGTTTATCGCTGGAGACTCATCGTAAACACGGTAGGACGTACAGCATAACAGGTATTGCGTGCAGGATAGCTTTAAATATCACGGAGCGAGTTTTTTTTTCTTTTTTTTCGAAAAGTTGCACGATACCACGCGAACAGCACAGCAATTTGAGAAAGCGCCGCATAATTAGATTCAATAAAAATAATAACCATACGCTGAATCAGATCTCATAAATATCTTACAACCGAGAATCAGACGTTACACCTATTTTACATAATTACAAGTAAAACGTCCTGCTGCATCAATCATTCGGAAATTAGCGAGCAATTTAAAGAGGAAAAAAGGGAATAAATAAGCGGAATAAAACGCACGATACAATTTTAACATCAGTGAAAAGTGTCATGGCGCCGTGAGGGTGGTGGAGGAGAGTCGAAAATTTTGGCTTAATTAGGAACAAGGAAAGCAGCCGCGCAGCCAGATGAGGCATAATAAACCGGCGGTACGCGTTATTCCAGCGCCCCAAGTTTTCCCGGGCCTCTACCTCGAGGGCCGGCGGCAGCCCTGTACATAAATTCCGCAGGTGTGCTTTGCCTTCGCACGAGAGAGTTGGTCCCCTCCCTCAACAGGGCGTTAACTAATGAAATCTTAGGTTACACTTGGCGCCTACGCGCACTTGTTTCCCAGGCCCGGTGCTGCTACTAATGCCCACACGCCGCCTATAGCCAACGTCGAAAATGCAACCCACCCACCCCCGGTCTCCTTTCCCAGCGTTAGTAAGCGAGTATTAAAACAGAGCTGCGCGTGTGTACGCGTCTTGGCTCGCGCCAACTTTCGGCCGGCTTAATCAAGGCGCCGCACTCGCGAGAGCGGTGAGAAACGATTGTGGGTTATTAAACGGCTTGGTAATGAGCTTTAGGAGGGATTGGAAGTCTCCCGAGTCAGTGGAGAGAACTTGCGACGGCTCTCGCCCGATTGTTGCCACTTGATTATTTTGAAGTATCTTTACGCGAGTTTGCACAATTTTTTTGTCAGTATTTCGATGAAAACTTGGGACTTGAAATACGGATTTGATGAGTGAAATTTAAAAAGTGGATAAGAGTAGGTCGAGGACGTTAATGTCGTATTAGATACTGCTAACTGGCTTTTACTTCGTGTAATAGCTTTAGGAAATTCTGAAACTCAACTTACGTTAAGAACTTGCAAGCTTTGCTGGACACCTTTGAACTTTGATTACCTTTACGACTTTGTGTAAGAAAATTTTGAAAACATCTATAATCCTCAAACTTTAATGATTTTTACTTGTTTAATATTTTATCATTATTCAAAGAGAGAACTTGTTTAAACAAAAGGTAAAATTGAAATTCAGAAAATGTGAGAATTTTCCGAAATGCTCTCGAAAATTTGACAATTTCAAATTTTCGCGATATTAAAGTAATGGCGTAAGAAGTTTGATTGTTTCGAATTTCTCAGAAGCTCGTCGGGATTCTTCGTAAAGAGACTATCACGTGCAAGCAAATAAACTTTCTCCTTTCTGCACTTCGCCACTAGAGAATAGAGGGATGGCCCTGCGAGACACGTCGCGAGGGAAATCCCGAGGAAACGAGAGGAAAAGAGCCGAGTCAAGCCGGACTTGCCCCGAGTAGTTTTAATTTGCAACAACTCCTCGTGCTGTGATTTGTAGCTAGCTGTTAATTTACCTTCCCCCTGCTCTTGCCTTCAAAAGCATCAAACATTTTCGGAAGAAAAAATGTGGTGTTTTTCAAAAAATAAATAAAAAATCTGTAAAGTTTGAGCTGAATGAAAAGATAATTTTTCTAGTGACGAGATAAACCAAACCCTTTACATCATCTTCGTGTCAATTTTTAGCAAAGTTCTATTTACAAAGATTTCGCTTGGGTGTTTATCAAATAGTTATCAAAAGGCTTAACTTTACATTGCACTCTATTTTCCATACAGGGGCAAACAGCCGTTAATCACGTTCGACTTTCTCTTTTAGAAATATACGCAATAATAACTTCTATCTTGAATTGACGACAAGAGAGCAAAGTTTTCAGTATAGCGATCTTTCGATAAGAGTTTTATATTGAGATCTTGTAGTCAAGAACTTTGTTAGGCAAAAGTTTCATCGTTACGAAAATTTTCAAGATATAGTATGTAAATCAGCCCTACGAAACGCCTTTTGTGCTCAAACAAGTTTGGGTAGCTTATAACACTGTAAGCAGCTATCAAACATTATATTCGAATTTACAATTCCTCACCTCCATAAAATGCGTCATATTTATTTCTCTGTAATTAAAAGTTCCTTTCACATGCGTATAAAAAACAAAAATTTATTCATAAAACATGTATTAAAAACATTTTATTTTTCATCCGTCGTACATTTTTAATCATATGCCACTGCAACCAGATCCTGCTACTGTGACCTTACCCCTTACATCCACTACCTTTGATGTTATAATCAATATTTTGAGTAGGATGATGTAGTACGTACTTGCCACTAATAATGCACAGATTATAACGACATAGATGTCAGCTAACTTCAATAAATATCTTGCTCTGCTTCCAAGTAAGCAAAAAAAGCTAAATAATGACTAGGTCTTCGTAAATTATTAAACCTCCCCGAGCAAGTACCAACAACGGCTCTTTAATCATTCATGATATTTCGATTAGTATAACAACCGATCCGATAAGCCGTTTAACGCCGAATCACGATAAATCAATACATCTCCCAGCCGAAACGGCGGAGCGGATGTTGGCTCGTTTCTTCTTGGGCTTGCCGGCGCTTTTCTCGAGGCCTGGACATGCTATGTAACAATTACCGTGGAGCTACACTCAGCACGAGTCATTCGAAATATCTATCAGCCGGCTAGCCAGCGAGAAGGCTCCTCCTAGCTCCCCTCCCGGACTGGGCGTTTAGCGGCTTCCTTTTCCGTCCGCGCGCACGTGATCCTCGTGTTTCCCTTGCTGAAGTCTGGGCGAGCTTCCGTTACGGGAGGCCAGTTCGTGTGGTGAAAATAGGTGAAATCGAGCTTTTGCTACGATGAACTGCTCTGGCCTTGTTTTCTTGTTTCTTTGATGTCTTTCGTGCATGGCTATGATTACTTTGGAAGTTGTGCGCAAACGTCATACACAGCTCGTATAATAATTTTTAATCTTAATGTTATCTGGGTATTAATGATGTATCGATTTTTCAGTAATCAAAGTATTTAATCCAGTGATAGCTAATTGTAAATGATGGGATGGATTTTTATTTCGATCGCTCATTTGTTTCATTTAAAAGGGGTACGCTACTCTTAAGAAATAATACGTTAATAAAAAAGTTTCTTGGAGCAATGAAAAAGATCATACAAGAAAGGTGTTTCGAAGAAAAATTATCAGTCGAAGATTCCAAAACTTTGGTAAAGTCAAATTTACTTGTTGACTCTCCTATATAAAGTCTCCATTAATCATGTTCACGACCCTGCGTCATTACCAGATCCTTCAGTTCCCTCATCGTTGCGAATAACCAAGAAATTTGACGGGTGGACGCGCAAATATAAACCTTCAAAGGGGACGCTGAGCTAACGGTGGGTTGAAAAGTAGGGATGGGAGGGAGGCTCGAGGTTCTTGCCGCGCGCGAGGCCTGCAAATATTGGTTCTGTCTTGAGTGGCGTCGGCGATTTGCATAATTAAATCCCGCAGGATTCGCGCGCCGCGAATAGGTGGACCCGCGGCATGCTGGTGAAAAGAGATAGGCCGGGAGGAGAGGAAAGCTCGGGGAAGTAGCAATAATTAAAATTCCGCAGCTGCTGCTTATTTACGCGGAGAGAGGGAAAGAGAGCAGGCACGCGAGCGTGCACAGTATTTCGAGGGTGTGCGAGTCCGCATTCTAAAACTCCTGAAGCGATTCTTCTTCGGCCTCGCAATTAATTAAGATGATAAATTCGCCTGAATGCGGCCTCTGCGCGCGAGTTTTTTGGAGAGTTTCCCGGGCGCGTCTACGCCAATAATTCATTAATGCCGGCGCAATTGAAGAGCTTCAGTTCTGGGTTTGAAAATGAAATAAGTGCACGTGCTGTGAGGGTGATGGAACGAACGTATCTATCAATGGGTATATCAATTATAATTGGAGTATTTATTTTTTCATCCAATAAACATTGCAGTTTTATTTACCGTATTATTTGAAGATGGTTAATATACAATTTGAAAACTAACACTGCGTAAACACATTTTTATAAGATGAAATGCGATCCAGTAAATATCAATAATTTTCTCGAAGGGAGATAAGCTCTTCTTAATCTTTACGTTGTCGCTGTAAATAATAGCAATATTAAAACTGCTTTCTTCGGCTCTGAAGAAAAATAAAAATCGTATTATAAAATTCTCGAGTGCACGTCGAATTTCATTACTCGATTTTTAAGCTCCGTAAACTCCTTAATAAAGAACTTTACAAGACCGTACACAAAAGATTTACGCAGCTATAAATTTTTTAATTAAAAAAAATTAACCCTCTCTGCTCCTTTCTAAAGTCAAATAAAAATCTCAAACAGAATCGCCTCGATAAAAGCTCGATAGCGCTCTCGCTGTCGGCAGCACAATACATCAACAGCGAGTTATAGCGAACGGGGTGTACGATCGGCGTAGGATCGGGGGGGGGGAGAAGAGGCGTCTGGGAATTAACAAAGCCAGCTAAATTATTAAGCGTCAATCTCACGCCCGTGTGCAATCGAAGGCACACAAATCCAATTGTTATTGCGTGTGCACGAAATTCGAATGCCCGTGTCACGGCTGTGTCGTTGCGCGCGCGAGCTCCGTTGCGCACGCAAACCTCCTGGCCCGATATTGTCCGTGATCTGTCTGCGATTGAGATTTCAAATTTGGACGGAAGGGATGTTTTAGGTGGTAATGTCTTTCTAGGTTGCCGCCAAAAAAATAAACGTAGAATACGGCACCTGAGAGTTACGTAGTTGTGCGGTTCGTTGAAGCACGTAATAATTTCTGCGAAGGGTAAAATTAAAAGAAAATTTATATTGCTTTTGTTCCGCAGCGAACGATGTCAATATTCGCTTCAAACTCCAACGAGGCGCGGTCTAGCCTCTCTTTTTTCTCTATCCCTTTCCATCTCTCTATCTCTCCAGCCAGCATATTACAGACAATTAAAAGAATTTCTCTTTGCATATCTTTTCCGTGCAGGCAATATTCTCCCTCGCGCATGAATACTCCCTCTTTTGCAAAAAAAGACTAGGTGGCGTAAATCAAAGGCAGGAATCTCGGTCTCTTGAAACGCGACTGGGCAAAAAGACGAGACTGAAGTGGGGGGGGGGGGAGGAGGCGAAGAGGAGTTGGAAGGCGCAAACTGTTTTTTCCCGCCTTTCGAGCCATTACGGTAAATGACCGGCATTAATGTTGCAGGGCCGATCGGCGAGATAGGACAGACACAGTGTGGAGAAGGCACACGAGCGCATTAAATATTTGCAAGCTCTTGCGGGCCCTTACTCTTTGGACTGGCGCGGGGGTAGCTCGCACACGCGAATGGAGGGAGGGTGGGGGTAGCGGATATCGACGCGAGCTTGCGGAAGGCGTTGCTGACTCTTTGTGTGCACTTTGAAACCGACGCTTTGGTTCGTCGTCTAGTGTTTACACGGCGAAAAGGGATTTGCCGCCTCGATGACTGCCGCTGATTGTATACGACTGCCGCCTGACGTTTCCTTTATTCTTTTTTTTTTGTTCCATGCAGCACGTTGGCCGTTGAAATATTTAAAGAACGCCACGCGTCACTGGTAATTTGCCTGGAATAACGACTCCCACGAGCACCAATATTACTCTACACAATTACGCGTTCTCTATCAAACGTCAAAAGTATAGACATTAAATTTTTAAATCGTAATAAAAATATAATACTTGACGCCTGCATAATTTCGTCGCTGAAAATTAATCGTTTTCGAATTATCCGCAAAGAAGTATTCCTACTGCGAACATTCAAGATTTGCTGCGAAGAAAAGTAGATTTCAGAAAAAATTATTAACTCTAGTTTTTAGTTAAAAATTTATGTAAAGCTATGGACAAAGTCTAGAGTCTTTTTAAAAAGCATTTCTTCTTAAAACTTTATTACAATCTCCAAAATCGATTAACATTCGCAGAGAGCGCCGATTTGGTATAAACAGAGCAAATATTTCAAGAATACGCCTAAAAATGTCTGGTTTTCAAGACAATTAAGGCATCAATGTACGCCAGGGCCACGCGTAGACTAAGCGCGTGTGCCGCGGCGCCTCAAAGTTTCGCAATCATTTCCTCGCCGGTTGGCGCTGCTTGCCGGCGAGTAAGTTGCCGGCAGTACAGAGCCGCAGCTTCTTCGCTCGACCCTTAATTCGCTCATCTCCGCGAGAGCAGCTATGCGAGTGAGGGGGGGGGGGAGGCTCGTGAGACTTCCAACCAGTGCGCGGCAGCACTTTTTCTCGCTTCTCCGGTCCCGGCGCTCGTTGCCAGCGCGTGCACGCGACACCAGCTCGCTTCCCTCCCTCGGCGAAGGCTCTGCTCTCTCGTGTTATACGACGTACCTGCGGGCCAAAGCCGCATTATTCTCCTTCCGTAACTCAAGACTCGGCGCTCTCTTGGCTGGCTTGCGGCCTCGACTGCGGCAATTTATTGCCTGACGGCGTTCTGGAGCAAGAGAGAGAGAGAGAGAGAGAGAGAGAGAGAGAGAGAAGGAAGAGCATCGTGTCGTAGAGCTAACCACCTAACCGTTAAGTACACACGAACCGCGAAGCGCCGTGTAATTAGCATCGCGGAAAATGCAACGCTTTAAGCCAAGCGATCTACGTATATGCGAGCTTGGATGTATATATGTGTGTGTGAGAGAGAGAGGATCTTCATTGCCTCCTTCGCTTCTAGAGCTTTACTCGCTTTGCCTACGACTCGCCTAATTCTCTCTGTCTCTACACGCTTCTCTTACTTGCCTTCCGCCTACCGACCCCCCTCTCTCATCGAGTGAGACTTTTTCTACTTCTTTGTGAAACACCTAGGAAGTTTTGCCGAGTCCGTAAACATTTAGCGCTACGTTAAATTTATCTCAAAGCTCTACGTTTTGGCCAACTTTTAAGAAATTGTAACATATATCGCTTGTGCCATTCGATTCCGAAGCAAAAACGTTCTCCAATAATATTACATACATATTTCGACATGAGAACACTAGTACAGTTTCTGATGGGAATGCAACGCATTAGTGCCTCCTAGCTATGAGATATCAGTTTACTGATTGATTATATAGGAAGCTTAATCGAACTCACTTGTAATACGATATTAATGTGCAATTTGTCTAATAACATGGTAAGTCATTCCTATCTTGGATGCATACTAATGCTATTGTAACCTTACGATGTATGCATGTCGATACAAAATTTATAAGATAAGCAAAAAAAGTGTTAAACGATAGAATATTTTAAAGAAAAATATTGTCAATTGGAACTATAAATAAAAAATACGGAATATTTAATAAATATCGATTCTTTCCATTATAAAGTAGTTAAGATCAGTTTTCGGTCAGACAATATCAAACTGATATGTATTTTAATAGCAGCTTTAATTATTGTTGCTAAATTTAGGTAATCTAGTGTAACATTAAATTCAATCAGTTCGACGATGCATGGATCTGGAAATTTCCGTCATTAAAAGCTTTACACTCACGTGCACGTGATACAATGTGTACGTACAGAAGCTAATAAACCATTCAATTACGGAAAGCTCAGGCTGCTTGTAATTCCATCAAGTAAGCCAGCTCCGGTGCCTTACTTCCCATGCCCCTGATCGATTAACGCTTTTGATATTTATTTTAGAGCACAGTATAGAATTAGAGCGGATGTACGCAGACTTAACGTAAGACGTATCTTACTTTAAAATAACGCCTCGTTAAACTAGCAACGCGCGGAAAATCAGCCGTTGAATAACCGAGTGAATTAAATGCGACTCGCTTATAAATAAACAATATATGTATAAGTGAACGAAGATATGAAAGAGAATATAAACAGCCGAAAAAAAAATCATGAAAAAATAACGATTTCAACTACAGCAATTTCAAACTTTGTATTTTCCATTATTTTTTTCCCCTTTTCACCTCGCGTCGTTGTTTTTTTCCTCTTGTCCGGCCATTGTTCTCCACATTTATATGCTCATATGAAATCATGCAGGTGCACAAGCGCACGACTAACGCGAGAGCCACGTGAAAGTTCGAGGCGAGCAAGTGAAAGGTCTTCCCTTTCCACCGGCCCTCCCTGCATTTGCATACATACGAATGCTTTAACGACATTTGACTTGCATGAGAGTGTAGCTCGCGCCGCATCGGCGGGGACGAGAGCGAGAGACAGAGAGAGCTGCTGGACGATAGGGAGGTGTGAGTGTAGGGCCCTGTAGCGAGCGATACATAAGGACCGGCGCTCGGAAATGCGATTGCGATATGACGATGCATTGTGGAATGTCCCGGGCCTAGTCATCCGGGCCCCCCCCCCCCCCGCTGTTGCGAGTGTATGCGCGAACTCGGGTAACTATGGCGCTGGAAAAATGTACTTTGCATAACTTGTGTTATTGCAAATTGATTGGTTCGTCCTGGCGTATTCGCGAAATTCCAGGCGGAATAGCAACGGGCTATGGTTTAATTATTAAAATATTTCATCGAGTTTTGATCAAATAAATATTCACGAAGATTATTGTTATTAGAATATTACCGGGAGCTGCTATTCGAACTGATTTCTGATAATAAGGAATTAAACTGTTGTATCTAAATTGAATCAATTAATTCCTCTCTCTTATCACGGAAACTATTATCTAATAAGCATTAATTACAGTTATTATCTAATTAAGATACAAATTCATACGCATGGGTTGCTTTTAAATTTTCATCTTTTTGAAAATTCAATAAAGCGTTTAAAATTTATAACATATGATCTCTTAATATTTTTTTTAGCCACAAGTCAGTAAATTTAAGTTATAATCCTCAATAAAAAACTTTACACGTCAAATTATTTTTTACTTCTCATGTTATATCAGTATTATTGATCTTAAAGACACGATTGAAGGTAGAAAATAAGATTTGAGAAAAGAAAAAATTAACAGCTAGTGATCAAGTTCGTTTCAAGCTCCCACATCGGTCGACATATAAGGGAACATCGAGACAAAAGGATGACCACGCAGTAGTCGGACAGGTAATGTATCTAGTTAAAAGTTTTTCTACGAGACCTTCTGGGAGAGGTCGAGGCAACTTCAACTCGAAACTTTCTAGTTCCGCGAAGCGCTTGCCTCGTATCCAACGCTGAGTCGAAGCGCAAAGTGTCCGTAGAGAGATTGTACATTTACCATTCATGGGGTCCACGATCGCCTCGGTTAGCTTTAATATTCTATGAAAAGGGGGCGGTGAACGCGGGAGCTCTGGTCAACTTGATGAATAGCCGCAACGCCGGCAATTTTGCAGGTATTCGGAGCAGCGAAAGAAGCTCGTGTTATTTTTCATAATTGCTCCAATTTAAACTTATCGCTTACTAAAAATTGCACGAAATAAACAAGAAGGTAATTTTTTTCCCTCCTAACGAATTTAGATAAAAAAGATTGCAAAGCTCGAGAAGTGAAAGAGAAAAAAAAGTAGTGCATATACCGGAGTCACTTGTGTGTACCAGTTAATCCAGAAATCGAAGGCATTCAAAGACAACGAGAGTACTCATTTCCATGGGATTTAAATAGCAAAGCGCGGCATTGAATCGAAAAACTTTCGCGGCGTGCCCGCGGCTACGTAGCCGGGGGGGCGTTGATGAGAGTGCGCCCGGGCCATTTTTTTCTCCAAACAGCAACGGCATTTAACGGCCGCGTCCATTTGCATGTTAAGTAATAGCGTCCGCGAGAGAGAGATCGAAAGGCAAGAAATGCCCGGGCCATGCTAAATCCCCCCCTAGCTACCCCTCTCCCGTCTACTTACCCATACCCGACCGGGCGTTTCCGCATTAATCCGGAAATCCAATCGAAACTCATAATCGAGCGAGTTTGAGCGGGGCTCGAACGAGTGCGTTGGTAGGGCCGCCCGGCCGACTCTGCCGCGTCGTTAAATTAAAGGGTTCAGCTGTGCAATCGCGCGGCCCCGCCGCCGCCACCGCGCGTCTCTTCGTTAATTCGCCGGGAGCATGAGGCGGTGTTGCCGGCGGCTGGCTTAATTAAATGGAGCGCCGCAGCGGTGGGGGAGGGCTCGGCAAAAAGGCGCTTTGGCGCGATTAGCCGCGGGCCCCGCGCCGGGGTAAATATTGCACGCGCGCGGGCCGCAACGGCGCCAGCCCGAGCTTGGCGATACGGGCTTTGTCGTGAGCGACCCTCGACGCGCTTCCACCGGAAAAATGCGTCCACCCGTCTCCCTCTCTCATATAGCCCTTTCTCTCTCTCTCTTCTGCTCTTCTTCTCTACTGGCCGTGAGTACTCGACGAGCATAGGAATTTTCGGTGGTATTGTTATTAGCGCTTTCGCGAAACTCGCGACAAGGGCTTTTCATCTTGTGCAGAGCAGCCAATTTCATTAGCAAACGGGACTGGGGAAGAAATTTTTCATTCTGGTTTTTTAAGGGTTTTGTAATGCTGGTTTTAAAAAGAAGTATGAAATTAATTGTATTTTAAATTGTTGCTAATTACAAGTTTTTGTTTGTGATATGTAAACATGATCAAGCGTTTACGTATTCTTAAAGGTATCTTATGCCGTTCAAGTACCACTATTCCCAATAAATCCGATCAAACCCTTAAATTCTCGATAATTAGACCGGATAAAATGAATCAAGCAGTAGGATAAAGAAAGAAGCGCTTATTAAGCATAGTCGGTGGTGTAGGGTGACTGGTATTTAACAATCGCTCAGCATCTAGATCGCATTGGTCTATAGCCTTTGATCGTGGCTCATTGATTTTGCTGTTGACGCTGGATAAGGGTGACGCGTTTCGGCCAATAAAGTCAGGCGCGCGCGTTCACCAGGCCCGCGGGCAATCGTCAAAAACAGGCGCGACGTCAAAAGGCTCGATTTAACGTAACTACAGGAGCGCGGTGCAAGCGCGGAGAAGAGAGAGTCGAAGCTCTCGGACGAACGAGCGAGCGCGAGTGCACTCGAGAGTCGAGGGGGTGGGAGGGCAGAGCCGCGGCCGATTGTCATAAAATCGTTGATTGCGTTCCACCGAACGAATGTTTAATGTGCCGTGTGCTCGCTCTCGCCAGGAGCGCTTCGAGTGAGCGCCAGCGTGAAATTTCAGTGTTTTGCGGGAGATGCCGATAATACGCGCTCGACAACGCGCCCCCCGTTATACGAATCGACCCCTGCTGCAGAGGCGGATAAAGAGTCGGAGGGGGGGGGAAGGGAGAGTATAGGAGTGCTTGTTACCGCGCGCGTGCAACGAGTTCATCATCGATCAATTAGAGCGCGCGAATCGAAGAGCCTGGGACAAAAGAGAGCGTACGGGGCTGCGTCGAGCCTGTCGACGCTAATTGCCGGATGGCCGCTAATTATTTTCATAAGCGGACTCGCTATTCACATTCTATCGAGCGACACCTGCAAAGGCTGTATAAGGGATATATCGAGTGCGCTTCTCTTCTTCGTGTAATCGTGAGGCTTTAGACATTTTTGTTCGTTAAATAAAATTTTGGTTTTCTTCAAAGGAAAAAGAAAATTCAACAACAAGAAAAGCTATTCTTTCGTCGTTTGAGAAACGGAGGTACGTTGTAAGTAAGCGACTCGAGGAAAAACACGAAATAACTTTTGCGTAAATTTAAAACTAATTACAAGGAAATTTAAAGTTAATTAAAAAGTATCTAATAATAAAAAGTTAAAGGTACTGCGAATTCTGGGTTGACTTTTTAAAAGCTTCTTAAATTTTCCAGAACACTTTCACAAAAAGGTAGACGTCGTATATATCTACACACACATACACCTGGGCACAAGGTAACTTGCTTTCTGCTCTTTTTTAAACTCTACGCAACACTTTAGTTTGCCTTGATGCTATTCTGTCTTCTGCACATACTTTTTACTTTATTTTTTCCATGGAATTTAATATTGCTTTTAGACTCCACCTCTTTTTTATGACTTTTGTTGTACTTTAAACAAGTTTGTAAAAAAATCGTAATAAGTGTAAAATGAGGTTTATTTGAATAGCAAAATGTCTTTGTCGAGTCAATTTAAGGATATAAGAATTAAAGTTTTTTATATATTTATTTTGTTCTTTTTAAGAATTGTACTTTTTTATTTTGACCTGCATGCCCGAATTATAATAAGTTCAAATGCTTAATTCACAGATGATGAAAGCTATACTTTTTCAAACTTTGATTCTATCAGTTGGTTCGATATTATAATTTAAATTAAAATCGAAAAAATAGTAGACGATTTAAAGGCTTTCATTCGTGTTCGATTTACCGGAAAAAATCTTTTCTACGGGTGGGCTTATTTAAAGTACTCAAAGAAAATAAAGATAAAAAAGTAAAAAAAAAGATAGGGGGAAACCGGTTAGCATGAAACGAAATCGCTTCTCACCCCCTTGAGCCTCTTTTCGCCCTTCGACAACCAAGGCTATCCGAAGAAGCCGAAGTAAGATCCCTACACAATGCGGAGATTGAGAAAAACGAAGGGAAAAACACAGAATAAGGATTTGAGGGTCTCAAGTTCTTCAACCGACGCATTTCTTACGATATAGGTAAGCAAGAAGTTTTTCGAGTTACATGAAAATGCTAAAGGTGAGCGTACTACATCTTTATAGCTTCATGCCCTTGACCGAATTCGAGTGCAATTCGTTAAAATAAACGTGTTCCTATCTATTTTTTATCTTCAAAGAAGTTTGTACTTAAAAAACAATTATAATTAGCATAAATTTTTTCTAGAGAAAATCAGAATAGATAAACTTCTGGAGCCAATTATTTGATTAAAACGTCAGATTTTTAATAAAGACCAAAGTAAATGTAGAGTACAGTAGCGTACATGATTGAAGGGTTATAAATTGACGTGTTGGATCAGAGCACTGACAAAGGGGTGCCAATAAAGTAGGGTGCTAGAAAGCAGAGGGAAAGAGCTAAAACGGGCTCTATCCACATATGTATATGCTTTGGCTGGACTTAACGGATGATTAATCTATTTTCACCCTTTAGCAGACAACCGGCTGCCGATCAGCTGGGAAAGTCCGCGTGGACTAACACAAACTTCTTGCTACGTGCATACGATAACGATGAATCGTCTTTTACTTTGACAGTCATTCTGTATGGGTATGTAACAAGTAGCATGTGTAATTCTGGTAGTCATTCCGATTAAAAATCAATAACAACAGAAAATATATCGGCAATATAAATACTAAATTACCATAAAGAGAGACAATTGGCTGATTAATAATTTATTATTAAAATAAATATTTTAATTACGATATGAAATCGCCTTTCAGAAAAATGTATGATTAAAATATACAAAGATATTCTTGTGATCAATCAAACTAGTACGCAATTAGCAAAGTTTGTCAAAAAATTGATACACGCTTTTTACCAGTTATAAAGAATGTAGAACTTTGGAGCTTTTTAGTATCACCTTGATTTGGTACTACTCAGATTTACTGCTACCCTCTTAGAAAGATAACGAAACTGTAGAAAATAGTAAAGAAATCTCTGCGTAAAAAAATTAAAATGGTTTTAAAAAAGAAATCTTTAATAATCACGGTTTTTCTTGTGTGGTATACTGAAATATGTGTGACGCAATCTTTAAAAGAAAAAGATCTAATCAAGAATTCTTTTTCTATAACAAATGACCTGATAAGTTACTACCGTTCTGATGGCGTTGTTATTGTCTACTTTTATAAAGAAAAAAGTGAATATATTTTATTATATTTTCATAGTTTTATACCATCGTCTTACAGAAAGATGAATAAAATAAATTTGATTGCAGGATTTTTTATGATAACAGTTATTCACGATCTAATACGTTCTTTTTCAAGCAATTTTGTACCATCTTTAGGGCTTCATTACGACGACTTGCCCACTCATCATGATAAATACTACACCCTTATGAAACATCCTATGATACATGTCATCATCTCATCTAAATACAAATTGGAACAGTTTCAACGTAAAAAAGTTGATATGTCAGACGCTACATGGCTCATATTTTTTTCCGAAGAGTTTAGCCAATTGTGTTACAAACCACCAGAAGATGATATTTTTAACTTACATTACAATACTCTAATGCTGGTTAAGTGTTATGGTGATTCTGTGATTCGCGAGTGGTACATCGTAAATAATAAGTTGAAAATAAATAATTTAGCCACTTGGGATCCAGTTAATAGATTACAGTTTCTTACAGACAAAAGTTTGTATGAGAGAAGATATGATCTTAATGGTAAAAATTTTCCCGTTGTACACGTTAAGGTAAAGACTTTGTCGGCTTCTTACGTTTCTTAATTTTCAATAACGTTCAATTTACTTTTCCATTTACTTTTCACCACAGCCACAAAATGAGAAAATGTTGATTCCTGGTAACCAACCTAGTTATATAGCTATACTACTTCAGGAGTTAAGTAAAACCCTAAACTTTACATTTACTACGATATACGAAGAAGAATATTACGGTATATACAATGAAGATACACAACAGTGGACAGGAGCGATGGCTCGATTGGCTCAAAAAGAAGTCGAACTTGCTATAAATGAATTTACAATAACCAATAACCGACTTGATGCTGTAAGATTTTCCATTCCCATTATAGTAACAGATAGAAAATTTTACATACGCGAACCAGAAATATCTGTTCTTAACTGGCGTTCCTACTTTTGTGTAAGAATTTTATTTATATTTTTTAACACGTATGCTTTTAATGTCAAAATAATTTTCAAACCCTAGGTATTTAATGTTAAAGTTTGGATCTCCATAACTTTAATATATATATTTTCGACTTTGATAATCATAAAGATAAAGACGAAAATTGATAAGAAGCAAATTAAAGCTATCCTCCTCATTGAAAATTTTTTTATCACATGGAGTTTGTTATGGCAACAAGGATTATCAGGTAGAATTGAATTAAATTGAATAAATTGAAGTGAAAAAATGTTATTTTTGAAAATATATTAATTAATTAAACGTTTATTTAATTAATTATAAAACACTAGTTCGAGAATTTCCAAAGATGTCTTCAATCAGAATTGCTTATTTAACGATTTGTTTTAATGCCTTGATTCTTCACACTATATATTCTGCTTGTCTAACTACTCATATTACTACTTCATCACTTACTTTGCCCTTTAATAACGTTGAAGAACTCTCTAAAGACACGTCCTACAAAATTATTGCTATCAGAGAAACATCCGTTTACGAACGATTTAAGGTTCTTTAACTTTTTTATTTGCGTAAATTTTTTATTCAGAATTTTTTTGTAACTAATAAACTTGTTATAGATTACTAATGACGAATTGCTTAAAAGATTAATGACAAAGATGCCGGAACCACAGTACCTCCCAAACACAACACTTCAGGGCCTTGAGCAAGTAAGTAATAGACGTACTTTCAGGTTTTTTGAAGGTTTTTTTAAAAATACATATTTTGTATTTTTGTTAGGTCTGTAATGAAAAAGTCGTACTTTTTACGACAGATATTCTGAAGACCTTACATTCGTTTGTTTTATGTAAAATTATTTCAATAAATACAAGATCAGTAGAGGATTTTGCTATACCCATGAAAAAAAACAGTACATTTATAGGTTTGATTGATCACTAGTAAGTTCTTATAAATAACTTACACGTTAAATTATAACAAGACTAAAATACACTCGTGTAATTTAATTAAATTTAATGTACTTCAAATTTATAAATGTCTTGCAGTTTACTCAAATTTCAAGACATGGGCATTTTGCAACGATTTCACAAACAGATTTACGCAAAGTTTTCTACGCCCGACAATAAATACAATCCTGTTGAACTAGACAATGTTTTAACAATCATAGTAATGTACATTATTGGAGTTATCACTAGTTTTATGATACTTTTCTTTGAGTATATAACACATAAAATTAATGTTATAGAAAAAAAACATTTACTTCACACTTGGACTTCATTGAAAGTATAAAAGTATGTATCTGCTAAGTAAATTTAAAGTTTTGTTTTCATTTAAAACTTTGAGTATAATGTTATGTAAAGAATTGCTAATCAGGAGAATATTTCAAATAGTATTAATAAAGATTATCTTTTAGATTTTCATACCACTGCGTACATTTTTCCCTGATAAAAAAGCACAGCTTCTCCGTATAGAACATTAGAGAAGTAAATTGTGATGTACGTCGGATATAATGACAATAAAAACCTAACGAGAAAAAAGACCACAAAAGTAAAAAAAAACTACAAACAGAAAAAGAAAAATGTAAAGCTCAAGACTAGAAGACACTCATTAACAGTTGTTAACTATACACTCGCACGATTTACGACTGCTTCATGCATCTAGTTCACGTTTCTCATTTGCCCGCTCTACTTCTCATCGAACCACGCTCCGCGTTATTTTTTATCATCTCATCCCCCATTGTTTTTTAACCTCCGACCAGTCGAGCGTGTGTACAGATAAACAGCGTCCAACACTAATACGTCGAGGCAGAGGCAACAGGACCACAAGATAAGAAAGAAGAGGCGGCTAGCAGGGGGTTATGCGATGATGCAAGGAGCGCTTGTACCACAAGCTACGAGGATAATATCCGCAGCGCATCAAGCACCGAAGCTCGGTCATCTCAATTTAACGTTCATCGCGCAGTCGTAACCGCAAGCGCATCTGTTTCAGCGCGCGTGGGCCGATGCATATGCGCGGCTCTCTTGGTTTCATCCGACAATAAAGACGAGCGAGTCAACGCGCCGTGAATAATACGCGTAATAAGACTCGCGTACGCAAATTTATTTCCTCTCCCCCTCGTTTCTTGCCGCGACCGTCGTCACCCACGTGACTCTTTTCTTTCATCCTCCGAAGCTTTTCTTAGTCGGCCGTTATGGCTCGTCTCGGAGCCGGCGAACTTTATTGTTTGTTATTACGAACGTGCAATAAAGAAAAGGGTAAGGAGAAAATAACGGCGACTGTTACGCCAACGACGAGCTTCTGGGCTCTATTTTTTCTCTCCTAAGTTTTTTTTTCAAGGATCACAAGTTTTCACGGCGAAATTTAATTTTTCACGAGTGCATGCAAAGTCCTTGGAGGGAAAGCATTTAGGGTTTATACGCGTCTATTTAGGGATGAACTTGTTGGGGGCTCCGCTAATGTGTGCTAATAAAATATGCTCGAGAAATAAAAGGAAAACGTGATGGGTGCTAAAGTTTGCTCGTAAAAATGTTAATGGCTTTTGCTAAATTTTCTAATTTAACGTTAAAAATTGCGGCTTCATTTACGTTGCACCGTTAAAGTAAACTTATAGAAATGTTGGAAAATAATTACTGTTGTTTCAGTCTTGTACATTAAAATAGTAAAAAAAAGATCAGAATATTGTTTTTTTTTCAATAGTGAAGATCGTTAAGGGTTTAAAAAATAGAAAAGTTAAAAGCAAAGATTTTGGTATAGCATTAATTAATAATTTTTGAAATAATTGAAAAGAAAAGTTGGAAAACACAAATAAACCTAACGTACGAAAAGCTTGAAAGTGTTGGTCGCGTATCTTGTCAGTGACGCGCAGTAAGTGAACCATAAAAATGTAGGTGGCCGTTAAAAAGAAGCCCGCACCACAACAATATAAAGGCTTGAGCCGTTGGAGAGGAGGAAAAAAAAGCAGCCGAGGCTGTAATGAAGGGTGCCGTTGCTGGGGAGATAAATTTTTGCCGCCCTTCTTCCATATACCTCCCCGAAGTTATTTTTCCATCCTCTCGCGAGCACATGCGCGTTCCGAAGGACAGCTTGCCACGTTTATGGGAGGATGGCAGCTTGAGGTTTCAAAGTATCCATAACTCTGATAAATTTCATAGAGACTGACGGTTAAACTTTAATCGTTGTAGGGATCAACTATTTGCAAAAAGAATTGTTTGTTTAAAATATTACCGTGGACGAACGTTTTTCGAACGAAACGAATATGAATCATTTTATTATGAAAATTATACTTTGAAACAAAACTATAAAGCCATATTTTAAGTTAAATATTGAAATTTCCCTTTTACTGATAATTTAAAAGATCATTTTTTACGAACAATTTCAATAACAAACATGTTTGGCGCTACTTTTAAAAGATTTGCATGCGTATATGACGGAAGCGCGCAATAGCCAAATTGCGACGGCGCAATATCCATTACGTTTGACTGTTATTACTCTCGTTAGCTGCTCTGGCTACCTGAATTTTTAATTCAATTAAACGTTTGTCTCCCTCGCGCGCGCAAAATCTCTTAATGTTGACAATACACTCTCGTATTATAACGCAGCTTCGAAAAGTTTTACATAAATTAAATGTACCCAAGTGAGTATCATTATTAACAATAAACCGATGCAATTCCACCAATTTTTTTAATTGATTTAATATATGTATCTTTGTTGCGTATATTCTATTATCGTTATTGAACGTTTTTAATTCATTTATTATTCCCCTAGTAGAAATAAATCTCATAAAAATGGGCAGATTATATAAAAACTAGATAACAGAAATATCTAAATTCTTTACATTAAGGAAACCATTTTTCTCATCAAAT